>JABCJY010000076.1:0-127422 GCA_013184415.1 Fusarium concolor
GAACTCCGCCGCTTGAGCTTCGAGGAGGAGCGACGCGAGGACAAGGCACGCCGTCTTGCCCGCCGCGAGGAGAAGAAGGAGGAGGAAGCTCAACGAGAGCGCCTCCGCGAGCGCATGCAGCCCAAGCGTCGCTTGACAGTCAGCGGATCAAGCAGACGGCCAGACGTGACAGGAATGTACCGCTACGAGTAAACGGGATGATTTTGTAATTTTTGGTCTTGTATCACTTTGATCTGTTTTTTATATGGAGTTTTACAGCAAAACATGGGAGCGACTTGGAATTATTAGACTTGAGAATTATTTGTATACGTTTTATGGGAGTTTGATATTGGATACCAGCGGCAAAGAGCCGATTTTAAGGATTACAGAACATTCAGTTTAGATACAAGACACAAAACAAGAAAGAGAAAAAAAAAAGGAACTCAGAATGGGTTTTGTTTTTTTAATACTTTGGTCCCCCATCGCATCAATGTGAATATGTGCAGCTTGAACACTTGGTCTAAGCTATAGCTGGGAGAGAGGTTGGCTGGATTGTCTGAGTTGTTGATACACTAAAGCAGGTACGAGTAAAACATGTCAAATGTGCAAGAAAAGAAAAAACCTGATTGTCTCATGACTTCGCAACGGCTGAGGGTGTGCGTGTAAGTAGGATGCACACTGAGACATGACGATTTCCGGAGCAAAATGTAAAATGCGCGGATTCGTAACCAACTCTTGATAATGCGAGTCCGATAAACGGCCTCGGGTATCAAAGTGTAAAAAAACAATAGCGGATTTACATGCATCGTGAATCACGCAGGGATGTTGACCAAAGTTCTTTTTTCCCCTGGGTGGAGTGGGGACAACACCAAGTTTCGCAAGATGCGGATGTTTTGGGACTTTGGTGAAGCTTCAATTTTGAGGCCTTGTCTTAGAATCAAGTATATATCTATGTATGAGGTTAGTGGAATGCAAGTTGGAGGCGTATATTTGATCTTCTGTTCATGCAGGCCATCCATCGTATATGAGATGAACCTTGATAAAGTAGTGGTTTTTTTCTAGATTAAAGTATGAATTAAAGCAAGGATTTGTAGAAAATGTCTGATGTGATAGGATTGTTCGCCGCAATCACCAGCATTTGATCGGAATCTGTCCATTATCGCCTTGTCTGCCTAAAATGTCCTACACTATCTAGGTAAGCGAACCATCTCAACCCCGCTCATGATGTGCCGGTCGAGACATTAGCCGATAGGGCCTCATGACACCTCGTTTCTCAAGGCACCCGTGGGAAAGGGTTGTTTCTGATCTGCAGACTGTGGGGGGTTATTGAGACAAACTGCAGGTCTCAGATATTCGAATGGCTTGCGAGTGCAGTGAGTGAGTCACTGTTGATCAATGGCGTGTTTGGTAGCGTACTATTTGGGAAATGGCCGAGTATGCAGGTTTAACTGCCAATGAGAATGTACCGATAATTGACATGAAAGTTTGCCAATGAGGAATGTACTGATAGTTCGTTCATATGCAAGTTTGAGAAATAGATTTGATAAAGATAATGACAGACTAGACTAGACTATCACACGAATCTAAAAGATAAGGCAGGCATGTTAAAGCCAAGCCTCGCTATATGCAGCAGTGTTGGAACTGCTACTCAGCGGCAGGAATTGGTGTTGAAGCCATTCCCAAGTTATGTTGAACCATCCATATCCCCGATAATACCTTCATTCTCAATTTAGTAGTCAGCTCCACGACTGATAATTTCCTTAGTCGACTCTCGAAGCAGAATTGTATGCTCAAACTGGGCTGAGTAGGACCCCTTGATATCCGCAAGAGGTTCATACGCTTCGAGAATTCCGTGTGAAACCAAGGAGTTCAGCTAGATAACTCGTCAGTAAACTTCCATTTATAATATCAGGAGCACTTACACCCGCAAGATATCGATCCTGGCCTAGACGCTCAAGGTATCGACGACAAAACACAATAGTGCCGAATTGCTCTCTGATAACCTTGTACAGTTTATTCGCCGTCGCGAAAGGCAGATTGACTGACTTTGGAGCACCATGCTGCAATCCGTAGCCATAAATGCCAACCTAAACACAATCAGCTACATCCCCCAAGCAATACGCATAACTTACATCGTCGTACAGCCTTCCAGTGCCAGTTGTACCGAACGTCTCAATGGCAAAAACTTCACCTTCCTCCATCTTAGTCTGATCCTTGTTCTTAATGAACGGGATCGACTTTCCGCCGTGGATTCGGTAGTGTTGGATGTTATGCGCTGAGATGTTGCGGACTGGTTTGACAGGATATGTTTTCCCGTTGATTTCAACCTCGTAGCTTTCCATGGCTTCTTGAATGGCAGCGCTGACGTCGCAAATACGAACGTCAATTCCAGCAGCCTGCATATTGTTAGACCTATCTATATAACATAGAACATATACATACCTTGATACCACTGTTTGTGGCATCCTTCACTGCAGCCAGCAGATTATCATATGTAGGATCAAACGACATGGTGAAAGCACTGTCAACAATCCAACCGTTGATCTGCACGCCGAAATCAACCTTCATGACATCTTCATACTTGAGAACAACGTCTTTCTGGCCTGGATTAGGCGTATAGTGTGCAGTTTCATGGTTCAAACAAAGACCAGTAGGAAAACCCATTCCAGACTTGAGATTTTCGCCAGGTTCTATTCCCTGGTTCCCCAGAAGTGCACGCACGCCATCCTCAATGCCATTGGCGATATCAATAAGTTTATCGCCAGGCTTGACATTGTCTTGAGTCCACTGTCGGACTTGGCGGTGCACTTCAGCAGCTTTGCGATAGTCATTCAGAAATGCAGGGTCTTCAAGCTGTCGACGGCCCAGGTAGCGAAATTCCTCGGCTGTAGTACGAGCCGTGTTGTCGTAAACCTGAAGTTCACCGACCGGGAACTCTTTGTTTGCAAAGAGATCACTCAGCGGGACTCTGGGGGGCGAAGATTGCTGCGTAGGAGCCTTCTTCTTCTTCTTTGGCTTTCTCTTTTTCTTCTTCTTGCCAGCACCATCTGTTAACGGTCTGGAGGAAGTATCATTGTCATCGTCGTCGTCGTCGTCGCCCCCTTCACCACCCAAACTACCGTCTCCATCACGGGAGAGATGCACACCGCGTGGCTCTCCGCCTGCAGAGGAGGGTTTGGAAGAGAGTGGTCCTTGGCCTGGCACATGTAAGTCTCGATGTAAATGTTCGGGAGCTATGCGATTTTTGTACCATTTCCTCCAGAGTGATCGTCTTCAGATGTCTTGGCGCCCATTTCGACATGAACACTGCTTCAAATCCCAGAGTATTGTTGATGAATGAGTATGGTGAGATGATGATTGATGGGGTGAGATAAGATGGGGTAAGCGGTCACAAGCGGCAGAAACGAATGGGGGAATGTTGCACATGGGATGGGCGATCTGATTCCCGACTGTCAGATAATCAGGCGGATCTAACGTATTAGACTCTGTAAAGTCATTGCTAGGAAGCATGCCGAGGTTCTCAACGGCTTTACCGGTCTCTGGACTTGTCCGTGAGAACATAATCTACTGACTCATGAGCTCTCAGGACGACAGAACATCTACCCGACGGCCATACAAGATTATGGGAATTCCTGTTAAATCATCGTATTCATTCCAAATAGCTAAGTCGTAATGGGTCCAACATGTAGCGGGTCTTGATGGATCCCCTCGTAAAAGTATCGAAGACCCTTCAGATACGAGTCAAGTAGCTCTGTAGATCAACGCATCCACTTCTTTGCAAGAACACGTGGTAATGCTCATCACTGGTGGTTAAATGCCACATGGCTATGTATGCCATTATGCATGCAGTATGCTTGTATGCTTTGACAAAGTTCGGGTATAAATTCATGATGCACTCCAACATATGTGTGCCTATCATCCCACCATGCGACGCCGAGACTATGTGCTAGGGGTAAAAACCAAGTACAATGCTCATGTCAAATGCCGTGAAAGTAGAGAAATGCCCCAGAAAAAGAACAGAAATGACATGCAAATCCCATGCTTTGAAATGCTCCAAACCATTGATGCGTGAAATGTTATGTAGGTAGGTAAAGTAAGTAGGTGAGTTGGATGCCATTTTTATGCTGCTGGCTGTACTCCGCCGCGTGGCCGCGGCTTGAGGTTTAATATAGGAACATCCGCATTATCAAACCCATGATGCGATGTGCGATCTCTTAATCGCTCATAGTGTTTCCGTAGTCGACTCTCGCCAACAACTAGCTCGAATCCAACCAAGAAACAGAAGCTTATCTCCAGTCTAGCCAGTTCTGCTTCACTGACGCCACCCACTTTAGCCATCTTGGCATGAGGATAAGACAGATCTTCAAGTGCTTTCATCGCAACTCGAAGACCAGCCAAGACTAAGCGATGTGCATTGCGCCGGGTGACGGGAATGGCTCGTTCCTCAACGGCTAATCGATGTATATACAGTGATGTCGCGAGGTATACTGCGGTGCTCATTGGGCAAAATTGGTGTAGACGTTGAAGATATTGGTTGATAGTGATTGGAGGCTCATTCTTGCTGTAAAATTTGCGTGTAATGGCGCTGTGCTGCAAATTGACAGGCTGAGAGTCTGCTCCGACGACAACATATGGCTCTGACTGAGGTGGTGGCGACATCAGACCTGGATGGGGCTTCAATCGCACACCATCAATATCCTCTGACTCTGTATGCACAGGCTCAGGCTTATCTTTGGCAGCCAATCTCTTAGCTTCAAGCTCGGCTTGTTTCCTTAACTTTGCCAAGTTCTTATCCGAATAGGATCGCACAATATTCTCCTTCTCAGCCTGCATTCCACTCATATGCGGCACGGTAGGAGACTTTGGAGGTGGTGTCGGGGGAACATCGCCTGTTATTCTAACAAGAAGCTCAACGCCAGCGCTCAATAGAGCGAGGGCCTCGGACGGTGCCATCTCGAAGAGGCCATGATCGGCAGTGGTTTTCGGTGCGGAGGGGTCGTCAGCGATCAAATGAGGATCGGAAGAGGGCACCGGGGGAGGAGGTGGTCGATCTGTCGTAGGATCGGGGTGTCGCAGAGGAATTGTGCCGGGCTGAGCCTCGGTCGCAACAGTGGCAGTTGAATAAGACATGGCTGAGAAATGTGAAAGTGGTGGTCGGTGGGTAGTCAAGATACAGTGCTGTTGACGCGTCTCAATCTCTTAAGGCGCTGCGTAAGATCCGGCTCGACGCCTTTCATGATCTCTCGTTCGAGATGTAGCAGATGGATTGGAAGAAATATTTCGTATCGCGCGTGGGCTAGGCCTGTTTTTGTTGTTGCTTTAGGTCGGGTGTAGGTAAATATCAGCGCCAGCGCAAACCTGCCTTGCGACCTGTAGTGGGACGAGAATACCGAGCCTAAGTGGAGTGGGCCTAAGATCTGGACGTGGGACCCTTGAGGTGGAGGAGTACGATAGTTTCAGAGAAGGGTCCCGTGAGGGCGTGAGCTTTTATATACGGAAGCTGAATAGGTATGGATGGAATGAAATCGCAACGGTCGAGAGGAAGGAAAGCCGATGATACTTGATACAAGAGCCGGACCGACTACTTTAGCGTGGCGTTATTTTAGGTCAAATGAAGGACAAGAGGAAGAAATGAGATAAAATGCCCGAGATGAGTAGAGACTGATATAGAGTAAGGCACCTACGTAGGTAAGGTAATGCTTGACAAGCCGGGTAGTGCCTGCTATAAACAACTCAAATCAAATCGAAACAAGAATGCGAGATTAAAGAAAAAAGAAAAAGCCTTGTTGTAATGAAGTGATTTATTAGCTTTTGCAGTGCCTGCTTGCCTGCCTGCCTACCTACCTCACAGGTCGACATGGTCTTGCATTTGTCGTGTCGGCGGCTGCCCAACCCAAGAAGAGACCAGACCTGCCCGCACCTGCCTGCCCACGACCGGCAGGAGCATCAGCAGCCGCACCTTCCTCCCGAACATCCTTTTTCATGTCACGAGCACGTGGTGCGGGGGAGTTTAAGATGAGATATGATTTATTTACTAGTATTACTAGGTATAGTAGGTAGATGATCAATCATCAGTGTCTTATTTCCCATGTTTTTTCGGGCTTCTTTTTCTTAGTTTCGAAAAACTAATCACGTTCTAGTTCTGCAGATGGAATGCCAAGGCTTCGGGCCTGTCAAAACTGGGTCAAGGTCAAGGGATCTCAGAGATTTAGCCTCTATCAGTGACTGAATCAATGGTGTTATTCCACGGTCGACTCCGAGCATGATGAAAACAGCGATTTTGTCGTGTTATCCTGGTAACCAAACAGAAAATACGGGGTATGTTTACGCATACGGATTTACTGACTGACAATACGCCCACTTAACGTTAACATAAGGGTCCTCGAGTTAAACTACTGCATGACCAGTAGAGGGAAAGAGCCGCAAGAGTTGAAGATCTTCCCTGCCAAGGCTCCATTTAGGCGTCGTCTGGTGATTTTCCCGGCGTCTAGATACCGCTTTAGGCGGCCACCCCGGATCTGGGCTTCACGCCGGTGGCCTCGAGACGCGGCCATTGCCAAGATTTCTCTTTTCCCCCTTAAATCACACAATTCATGCGAAGGACTGGTCATTTCTCTCAGCAATGCTAGTGGCAATAGAGGCGAGTCACTTGATCGCGCAAATGCGGTTTGTGGAAAGGAAATCCAGCTCTATCAACCACTATCAAGTACATACCAACAAACAATCACTGGTTTCAGACCCTGCAGCAGTTTGTCTTGGAGACTCTTTTAAACGAATATTTTCTCGTCCAATGTTCAATTAGAATTCCCAATTCATCTGCCAGCGTGTCTTGCATTGAAGATCTCTGCAGGTCAGTCTTGGATTATTAGACTGCTGATCAATTGACAGGGACTAGTATATCACGATTTGCACCAACAATCAGGCTCCCAGATAGAACATTACGAATGCTTTTCTCTTGGCAGACAAAGAACCGAACAAACAAATTCGTTGAAACAATGCCTTTCAATGCACCTATCACATGCTAACCGATCTAATCAATAATAACCTGGCATTCCTAGCCACTAGACCTCAGGGTCTAGAACAAACCTCCACATTATCTTATCGCTTTATCATTCTTTCAGCTCTTAGCAGTCGGGCGCGACCTTGACGTCTACTACTGCCGTTTGTCCGGATTGCACCTTGGCGATAGCCTCCTTAAGAACACCCTCGAGCTCTGAAGCCTTATCAACTCTAGCAGCGTGGATGTCTCCGCCTGCAGCAGCCTTGGCAATACCAGAATAGTCTGGTACGGGATCGAAAGAGATGTTGATCTCTTCATTTGTAGCCTTTGAGCCGAGGCCATCGGGGTGAACCAGCAGTAGGGATCTGCGAGGGGCATTCCATCCTGTCATGAGTTAGCATACTGTGGTTCTGATGTAGTGAGTTTACTTACCCTTGTTGTTGAGCACAATAGTCAACACGGGGATCTTATACCGTCTGGAGATCCAGTACACACTGCCAGGTACAGTAAAGAGATATGTTCCATCTCCGACAATCTGCACAACAAACTTGCCCTTGTTCGTGCCGCCATTCTCAGCATCTGTCGCCAGCTTGATGCCCAATGCACCACCACCAGACCAACCGAGACCACCGCCACCACAGTTGATCCATGATCCAGGAATCGTGGGCTGGATGTTGTCGTGCACAAAACCAGTGTTTGTGACAGCCTCAATAGCCCAGATTGTGTCTTCAGGGCAAAGATCTTTAAGCTTCTTGCTGAGATGGCCAGTGCCGAAAGTGTCGTCTGCAAGGGGCTCAGCTGCCTTGGCGATAGTGGCGAGCTTGTTCTCGTGGGCCTCGGCGCGCTGCTTCTCTGTCTCAGCTGCGTTGACCTCGAGCTTGCTGGCGAATTCCTTCTTGTTTAGTGCCTCGGTGATTTGCTGCACGGCAGTCAAGCCATCAGCCTTGTAGCGTGCGTCAGCCTGGATATAATGAGTAGGCATTTGCTGCTTTAGGGGGTCAACATCAATATGGAAGATCTTTGCATCCTCGCGGGGCTTGCAACGGGTTTGAACCCATGGGACATCACAGTCCAGAACAATGATGGTATCAGCTGTCTCGACAGCATCATCGACTCCGAACTTCAATCCGATCCAAGCGGGATGGTCTGCGGGGAAGCACATATCGCATCCGCCTGTGTCCAAAACCCGCAGTCCCTTGACCTTGTCTGCTAGCTCAACGAGCGCACCGGGGACCTTGTGGTTTCGCCCACTGTAACCTGTAACCAGTAAAGGAGCCTTTGCGCCAGCCAATGCATCAGCAATCTTATCAACAGCACTCGTGGGAAGTCCACCAAGCTCAACGGATTCCCAGTGGTCTTGGTTAAGAGAATAAGGCTTGAGATCAGCCTCGAGAATTTCTCGGGCACTGCATAGATACACAGGGCCTTGAGGATCCGATGTGGCAAATTGCAAAGCGCGGTTGACCATTTGCTTGACGTTGGCTCCGGTCTTGATCTCTCCTGTGTATCGGCAGTATTGAGAGATGATCTGTTTCTGGTCTGGCACATCCTGGATCCAGTGGATGTACTCTGTTCGACTTCCACGGTGCTCGCCTTCTTGTGTGAATGGTGATAGACCAGCGAATACTAACACGGGGGCTCGGCCAGTGGAGGCGTTGTGAACAGCTGCTCCAAGACCCTGAGTTCCAACATCAACGTGAACGATAACACATTGAGGCTTGCCTGTTAACCGAGCGTATCCATCAGCCATTGACATAGCCACCATCTGTAATTCGTCAGATCTTATCCGCTGGAGTTCAATGAATTGGACATACCTCGTTGGGACATGTGATAATCTTAGGAAACTTGCCCCCCTTCTCCCGCTGCCCCTTAACCATAGCTTCAATGATACTAGGGTGATCGGTACCCAAGTTCACAAAGCAGTGGGTGATACCAGCATCCCAGATAGCCTCAAAGAAGGCAAAAGAAGCGGTGTACATATCTTCGTTTGCTGTTGAGTATGGACGAGCCATGACTGCTGTGGGTGAAGGAGTGTGAAGAGCATTTAAAGGCTTTTGTCCAACTGATAAAGATGTGGAGGGACTTCGTCCATCTCTTTGAGTAAATGATGAGATTGCTGCGCTGTTGTATCTACGCACTGAGGCTTGAAGTTGCGCAGGGCGGCACCTCAAGAGGCCTGGGGCGGCCAATCTGGAGCGTTGCAGCAGTGCCATGGTGAATTATGAGTTTCTGCGATCATGTGAGTATCTTTATGCTAATACATACCAGGAATGGATGAGGCTCATGATACGTGTTAGGGTGTAAGTGAAACCGCCAGAAGGCAAATATAAACAGCCACCAATTCACTTACTTACCAGACAGAAAATATCAATGATCCTCAACTCCAATCAAGTACACAAGGGTATATAGGAGGGTTGCAAGAAGTGTAAGTGTGTGTGTATAAAGATCTTATGGTATGTCAAAAGAAAGCCAGAACCAAAACAAGCTTCCAAGCCCGGGTTTTGTTGCCCGCCCTCTCCCCCGCAGAGACCCTCCCTGGCATTGCACGAGATAACTATCAAAACGCCCTTTGTTGTGTCCAAGCGGGTCTGCACAAATGCCGTGTCTGGCCGTTCTCGTGCTCACGCGCAAGTGTTACAAGTCAGTCTGAGTTACGGTGACAAGATAATGCGGGGTTGGCAGGGGAGGCTAAGTAAAAGTGTGGAAATAGGGCGTTTTTGACAAGGGTTTTATTGTTATCACTGACTTACCAGCAAGGAATGACGATTACATAGGGGAAGTTTGACATGACAAGAATTGGAGAAGGGTTTCTTCGGTTATGGGTTACTTGACCACTCGCGACTCTGCTCCTGACTTCTAAACCTGATGGTATTACTGTATGTATTCGTCTTTGTTGTTACCCCGGATTTTGAATAGAAGCTCCCCACTAGTTTACGCCAGAAGATCTGGATACGCGGGGAAACAATGCACTAGAAAGCTGAAGCGGGTCTATCTAATGACAAGAATTACAACATGATAACTACAGGAAGCGGAAACATCGGTGAAGAGGCTCAATTGATACCAGCTATCGTATACCAACTTCTGCTTCTGTCATACAACTGACAATCTGGTACCACTAACACCCGGCCTCTATCGGCCCCTCTACGGCATCCATCGGAGTCTCGGAGCCGGTATTAGACAATCTCATTCCTCATTCGCTCGACCTGCCGTCTCGTGACAGTTCCTTTAATTTTAACAACCAATTCCGCTCTAGTCAGCCGGCTCAACGCTCTGCGGATTGCTAAAGACCTGGTCCGGATCCCACACCTTCTTTATTTCCCGTAGTTGTGGCAGATTGTCCGCCCAGTAGAGTTCCTGCGCCGCCTTTCGGTCGATCCATGCATCAATGTATCCGGCATAAGTGGAGCGGCCGCCCGGAGCCGACCGTTGGATCCGCTCGTGAATCCCGTCCAACAAGTTCCGTGTCGCTGCCGATACTTTACCCACTCCGATGCCGTAGGATTGGTACATGATGACACTGTCTCGGTGCGGATATGCGGTTGCATTGGCGGGTGTGTCCATCATGGCGCCGCCTTCGGTGTTGAATATGATTGTGAAGGGTGTCGTTTCGCTGCGGCTATCCTCGAGGTATTGAAAGAGGTCCGTGATGGTTGTCTCATTCAACAGGTCTTGCTCGTTGAGTGACAATGACTTGGAATAGAACGCAGTCGGTATGCTTCCTAGACCACAGCCAGCTGCTTCAGCCTCATGAAGCAAATGCCCCATCCAGTTTGTCAGCCAGACAGCGCCCTTGCTGGCTCCAGGAAGGCGAGCAGGGATTCCTGAAGCCTGGTATTCAGCCTCTGAACCGAAGAAGGTCCCTGTAATGAGGGCTCCCAGAGGTTGGACTACAAAGAGACTCGCAAATCGTCGATCCATACCTGGGTCTCCCACCATTGCCTGCCATTCCTTGTACAAATCCGCTGTCTGGGTTTGCGAGCCAAGGGTAATGCGGTAGCTGTATTGGACGATGTTTCCGGGCTCTGGGTGAGTCTTTACCACGAAATTGGTCACAATCCCGAAACTTGCTCCAGCACCGCGCATTGCCCAGAAGAGGTCGGAGTTCTTGTGCTGACTGGCTAGGAGGATTGAACCGTCCGCAGTGACGACTTGCATTTCGACTACATGATCAAGGGCGCTCCCCCAAATTCGAGAGATTGGCCCCAGTCCGCCCTGTGAAAATGCTTGTTAGTTATTGCCGGACGTATGCTCTGGAATACTCACAACTGTTAGATGTCCCCCAGTTCCTACAGTGGGACATGTTCCATGGGCAATGGCTCGTCTTCCACTCGCATGGAGATTCTTGTCCAGTTCGCCAAGATTCGTGCCGGCTCCAAATGATGCATACCATGTTCTGTTATCCATCTTGAAGTCCTTAAGATTGACTAGGTCAATCGACACAGCACCATCCGCTCCACCCAAACCGTAGTTGCTACTTGATTAGCTCTGCTTTGTGAGGTACAGCACCCAGCTTACCCATAAGAATGACCTCCAGACTTTGCCTGCACTATGAGTCCATGTTCTTTGGCACACTTGACAGTCTCGGAGACTTCAATAACGTTTTCGGGTCGGATGACAGCTGCTGGAGTCACAGGGAACTCGAGATTGAACGGTCTCGCCCACTAGGCGAAAAGGGGATCACTCGGGTATGTGACGCAGGCACCGCGGTTGGCACAGGCGGCATCGAGACAGTCGCGGATAGGGACGCTTTCACTGTGGCCCATTTTGAGAAGAGAGGTTACGGGGAGAAGGAGCTGCAGGAGGTGAGAAGAAGATTTCTTAGGAGAGGAGTTTAGGCACTCATACATATTAATAAAGATGAGATCAAAATGTCACAGGTGTAGACTGTGTTTGCGATGTTGAGATGGGTCGGACACGGGACGTTGGGGATGGTTTGTAAGAAACTCCGGCATTGCTCCGATTTTCACGCTCCTTCCGTGTTGGACAACTTCACATTCCGAAGCAAACAGTTGGATGTTGCCGACAGTCGCGATCCGAGATCCGTTCAACCTGATGGTGCAAACACCTTTTTACCATGTTTGCGCAACGAGATTGATTGTGGCAATCTCAGAGGCCATGCCTTTTTCAAGTGCAATAAGCGTAAGAAGGAAAATTGAACACGGGTAAAATTGCAATATGCATTCTGTCACCCTTTTTACATGAAGTCGTCCTCCCAGTTCTCATCACGGTCCTGGTTGCTCGAGCCAGCCATGAGTTCCTCAGTGAACATGTCGTCATACGCATGATCCTTTTGGTATTTCTTCTCCTTCCACTCTTGAGCCTGTCGGGCCTCTTCCTTCTTCTACAAAAGGATCAGTCATCTCAATCTATTTTTCTCCAATGTCTCTCTCTCTACTTACCCTCGCTTGAAAGGCTGCCTGGTCGCGGCGCCGCAGCTCCTTGAGCCGATCGTCCCTCTCCTGCTTAAAGTCGGGCTTCTTCTCAACCTTTGTCTTGTTGAGACGGTTGATGATGGGGTTCTCGCGCTGGGGAACGAGGACGCGTTTCACTTTGCGGGGATCCTTGAAGCCAACTTGGCCGACCTCCATGCTGCCGTCTTTCTTCAGGTTGGACCAGGGAGTGTAGATGACTGTGACATTGTCTTTTTTGTTGCCTTGTGTGGGGTCAGAAGGGGTTGTTTGTGAGGGGGAAGGGGATGGTACCTTCGATGGAGTTGGCCTTTGTCAACTGGGCGAGGTCCATGACGAGCTCTTCGGGGAGGGCGTCCCATAGTTGACCCTCCTTCATCCGTAGGTAGATATGAGCACTGGAGAGTTTATCTGCGTGGAACTGAATCTCAAGAATTAGCACTATCTTCCTGTGTTCCGCTAAGCATGGCTCACCCTACGAAGCATTTAGCACAAGCTCACTCATCTTGGTGTAGAGAATCCTACCAGATATCCTCTTCCCAGCCGAACTTGATCAAGTCCTCATCTAGCATCAAGTCTCAGCCGGCGGGGAAACAGCGCATTATGATTGATCAAAGGCATACTCTCGAACTTGTCCTTGCCGACGTAGATGAAGCCCGGTGGGTCGACAACGCTGGAGGTGAAGTAGTAGACCATTTTAGAAAAGTCGACAGATCAAAATTGCTACCCAACAATTGTATCAAGAGGCCGGATGTCGATATCACCGTGGGCGGGCTGGTGGTGAGCTGAGTGTTTTGATGAGGGGATCTTGGAGAAATTTCCGTTTGGTGGGGGTACTTGTGTGCTAACAGAAAAGGTGCTAAGAACCCGCTATAAATGCCTTGGAACTGGAGGTAGATCAGCCCTCCAGGTTAGCACCGGAGTACCTTCCATTCCAAGTCTGCCCGGGTTCCAGAATAGTTCACGTGATATCGTGACCATATCGTGACTTGGCGCTGCACCTCACCTCATTTCACAGCCAAGGTTATGTTGTATACGAATTGTTTACTTATTGAGGCAACTCTCCCCAGGTATTAAGGCGAATTTCTTTCAAGTTTCATCTGTATTGTAGCTGATCCGGCCTCGGGCCGTCTTGAGACTCGTACATATTAATCATCTGGTTCATGTTTTACACATCGCGGGACTTAGTACAGATATGTAAATACTTAGCTATGATTACAAAATTGAATTAAGTAATTGGAGATGCTCCCGGCACGGATTGTCGGACCGGTACAGCCCACATAGGCCGTACTAGACATGTAAATCCCATCTTCAGGGCCATAAACAGCCCAACAGCCGGTTATTCAAGCACAGTCATCATGATGAATCGCAGTAGCTGCCCCAGCTGCACAATTCAAGGCTAGGGAGTGAGCGATCTGGAGCTTTACTCCGCAGAGCCCCAAACATGGACCCAACCCGAGTGTCGCAGTATGTATACAAAGCAGGGCAATGAAGCGTCTTGGCTATTTTAGCTGAGGATTCTGGTTCCCTCTTGATCGGCTTTCCCATGTGAGATCTCGGCAAAATTTCTCATCCGTTGTGATCGACGCTATATCAATTGTCAGTAAACGCTGGTATGTGCTACCCATGGTGATAGCCACATGGGGAAAAAGAAACGATAGTGGCCTAGAAACCGGCTATGTCAGCCGTTTGTTCCCTAGAAGCCTCCATTGTTGTTCCATGCCAAGCTTTCTCCTCGCGTCCTTATCCTTGTTGTTAGCAACGAGACACCAGTGCACCGGGCCGGTAATCTCCAGTGTCAATCATTTTCCAGCATGGTAAATAGTGTGAATTAACTGTTTAACACTTAACACTCTTTATCATTCTGGGGAAAGATCGTGGCTTCGATGTTTTGCTTCTTAGTTACACTTGGGATTGATATGTATGTATGTTCCTGAGTGGCTCCACCTCTGATCGGACCTCAATATCAGGGATGGGGGCCCTGGAGTCCGATCTTGTATCTCGGACTTCAATAGTCAGAGAGTCCACCAGAACCCTGACCTTGCTAAGGGATATCTCAGCAGACATATCAATCGGGAGCCGCCGAGACATCCCTGCTTAGACAGTTAAAGTCGATACTAAAAAGGTGCTAGCTAGTGATGCGTGATGCTGCACAGATGGCCAGATATGTGCATAACATTCTACCCGGAAGCTTATCCGGAATAAAGAATAACAAAAGTAGAAGAGACGACAAGTCCCTGCAGGTGAGTAGGCCAAATAAGGTAGCCTGTCGACAGGGGTTTCGGACATATGTACGTAGGTACGCAAGACTGCCAAGCCTCGCCTAGAAAACCCAAGTGGTCCTCATGTACAAAGAAACCTCACAAGACGAGATTCCTCATAGAGAATGGCATGTAAAGCTGAATTGTACTGTGCCCTGTCTATCAAAGAACTAGTGGTTTTGCTACTCTATAACAAAATTCCCTTGGGCTTGGTTAAAGTCGAAAGAAAGACAAGGTCCAAGCTCTATCCCGACTTGGCAAACTGGTCACAATGACAAAAGCCTTATGAAATGTCATTCATCAGTGGGTGGGTATGTTGTATGTCTCACATCATAGCACGTCACACCGGTCTGAATGAGGTGCATACATGTACAATACGGTAGGGCTGTACATGCATTTGCTGCATGTTTCCTCATGTGTGTATGTACAATCCCAGTAACAACCCTGTCAGGCCAGCCTGCTTACGGGGAATACGGCGCGGTGGGAGCCTCTTCTGGACCAGGGCGTTTCATCTAGGACCCTGCCAATTGCTGATACAGCTTCTTGGCATGTGGAGGATCAAGATATCGACTCTATGTACGTAATGTGACTTCGAGGTGAGTAACGTGCCGTGTGGTACGATTTAAGTGCTTTCGGAGGATACTGCTTCCGAAACATTGTCTCTCCCTCACCCTGACGGCCCTTCTCTTGGGTTTCTTGTCTTGGCAGCTTAAACTTCGGTACCTAGGTAGGTCGGTTATGCGGAGGTATTCCGCTGATCGACTTCGATGTTTCAATTTAAGTTACTTTGTCAGTTAAATCAAAACAACTCTTTTCCAATTCCGCCTGGCGTGATCAAGTTGATTTTGTTAAGCTTGAACCTAGCTTGAAACTTGAGTGAAGAATTGCCGGAATAGTCACTCTAAATCGGTCCTAAGCCCCTGCATTTGAACATCAAAATGACTGCTGCCAAACTGCCGAGGAGACAAAATCACAACACTCTCGCTTCTCATCGAAGCGAGATGATGCACGCCGATATGCAGTTCGGAGCGTTTCAAGCGGTTGAGGGTGGCATCAGCATCTAAGCGAGACGCAGCGTACATATGCCAGCGGGCAGGGTCCGAATAAAGGTATGATTTTTGACACTTGTCTAAGCAACGTAAACACACAAGAAGTGACTAATCAGTTCCGCTGGTCCTTTTAAGACCTAAATATATATAATACACGTGAGATCGCTCCGACTAAGCACGGCGGGTGACATGCCGTGGCTCCTTCAAATCCTTGCTGTAACCTGCCAGCTCATACCAAAATCCTCTACGCCGCCGCTAGAAATGCTAGCTCCCTGTTTAGCCTGTCATTTATCTGGTTCTTTGTCTGCTTTTCTGGTGGAATATCCTTTCAAAACTGAAATCTTGGGCTTTGCGAGATTGTTGTGGCGTCAAGGAATGGCGACGCCAACTGATCGAAGAGTTTGTATGACGTTGTGCTCACTGACAGAAACTGATATTCTAAGGTTAGTTTTACGGGAGGGTTTCTCTGGAATTGGCATGACTTACCAGTGCTTCCGGCCGGTACTGGTCCGTTGACGACGGTGACGCGACTGGTCTTGGCTTGCTCTTGATAGATATACCCATCTGGGTTATCATGGGCAACTTTGTACACATCCACCCTGATTTTATAAGCTCCCTCATAAAGAATCGCAAGATCTGTGAAAGGGAAATAGATTGTACTTCTGGATGATCTAACCACTGCGGTGAGATCCACGCCAGTCACGCTGGTAGTGCCGGATAAGCCCCCATCCACAGCATCCCCATTTCTTGTGACCAGGATGGCCATAGCGAAGAAAGAGTACCCAGTTGCTGACCCTCTAAAGGTCAGCTCTGCAACCAAGGGAGGATGCAGGATCGTGGAGGCCTGGGCTCGTGAAGGGGGTTGGACCGCAATAGTAAGGTTTGGCATATCGTGGTGGTGATGATGATGATGATTTGCTTGAAATAAACTTCCTATACATGGCGCTAGTATACCTCTTCAAAACAGAACCAAGAAAGGCTTTATAACATGTCTGGGTAGGGACGATGTCTGTTCATCAAACCTCCCCTTATCAGAGATATCCTATCGGTTTCACAAACTTCAAAATTGGCCAACACACAGCTTGTCGGGATCCGAAGGTTTGCCGCGTGGGGGATGAGGTAAATGGCGAGAATAGACAGAGAATTAGTAAGATCACGATACCTTGATGGCAACAGGAGGTGTCTTTGCTTCTTTTTGTGACTGTTGCTGCCACTCATGTATTCGGAAGAGAGGCCGAGTGGAAGAGTTGGTTCGGTAGCTGCAAGTGTGGACCCAGTGACAGCGAAAAGCCTCAGATCAATGCTTGATGCTCTGGTTTTGTTTGAGACAAGGTATAAAAGTGTAGAAAGAGGGTTGGCTGATGTGATGTGATGTATGTGATGTGGTGAAACGGGGCGACGAGAGGCAGGCGCGGCAGATGAAATGAGGCGATGACAGGTCAGGTCAGGTCAGGTCAGGCCAGTAAGTCAGCGGTAACTCTGGGGTGAGGTATCAGTGATGTAGTAAAGTAATAATAGGTAGCAGCTCGGCAGTTTTCCATATGTACTCATGCATGCACTCACTCACTACTCAGTGACGGGGCAGGGCTTTAGGCCAATCCCTACATTTAGCATCATCTCACGATCCCTGCGAGCATATCCTATCTGGGAGAACCCAGTCTCGAGGGTGGAGTACATGTTAGCAAGGGGATAGCCTGGCTTGGCTTGGCATGAAAGACGTCAAACAGAAAAGCAAGGGTATTTGATGATTGTGTTTATTGGATCACCTTCAGGGAGGTAATTAGTACAGATACAGTAATAGTCCCAACGGCGCCAGCGCAGCTCCAGTAAACGTCAGTCCGATTTGTCGGGTTCGCCCCCAAGCCAAGTCCTACTAGTCAGTTCAGTATCGCTGCTGTAAAAGTGTAGAAACAACGGTAAACCGCGCCAATCTCGGTACGGTATCTTTACGCGCGGTTGCTGCCCCGCGGTTACAGGGAGGGCTCTGACGAAAAGATCCATTGTGGCCGTTGACTTTAAACTTGGAAGTATAACTCCAGCTGTGGCTGTTTGACCTCGACCTGACC
The DNA here is from genome assembly GCA_013184415.1 of Fusarium concolor. Classification (NCBI taxonomy): domain Eukaryota; kingdom Fungi; phylum Ascomycota; class Sordariomycetes; order Hypocreales; family Nectriaceae; genus Fusarium; species Fusarium concolor. The sequence goes on from JABCJY010000076.1 coordinate 17,764, forward strand.
CGAGGCAGTGGGATGAATGAATCGGACCTGATCAGTAATCGTAGAATGCAAAAGCGAAAACAAGGCGATCTTTATTTCTTATGATTTATGACTTTTACATCTTTTTTTGCTTTTCTCTGCTCGGCGGGAGTGGGGGATGAATCGAAGACATGCATCGTTCACTGCATGGAAGCCAGCCTTTGTACCTGTGCACGGCACTTGACGTGGGTTCAGTTGACAGTTCTTAGCCACGTGCCAGTTCCAAAGAATAAATTACCTAGAAAAAAGAAGCTGAAACATACGTGGTGCGATGATCAGACTTGTGTCCGATTTGCCGGGGTCGAGGACTTGTGGTTGGTGATTGTGACGTCTTTCCATATCTCGGATTCACGAATTCACGGCAGATACATACAGGTTTGCGATACCTACCTATACCGAGGTTACAAAAAGCAAAGACTACCTCAGCTGAGCACTCGGCATGGGAATGAGTGGCACTGTTGTCTTGCATTCTGCGTATATTGCGCCAGTAAAGAAGAGAAAATGGAAAAACGAGGCGGCCAACAGAGGCTGAATCGTGCTGAACTGTGAGGCTTCACCTTTGGACACTTTCAGTGGATGGATGAGCGGCCGACCTCCAGGCTAGCAAGCTAAGGAACATCGCTGAAGAAGTTACATACACACTTCGGTCGAACGGTATTGCACTAGTTCTAGTCTGATTGCCAAGCATGAGTAAAGCAAAGCAGTTAGGCAGTAGAGCTAGGGTAACAGTACCTAGATACCTAAACACGAAGATGATGACACTGCATGAATGCGCTTGGTACTAGGTTCAGGGGCAACCTCGAGCTATGACCAGGATCCACAGGACCGGCAGTAATATCCGGGAATAATACTATTTTGTCAAGTTTAGAAGCCGGAATACAAGTCATTAGGTCATTAGCGTTAAAGTTTGTTAGGCCTCCCTGTGGAGTGAGACAGCGATCTTCAGCAAGGGACCTCGAGCAGGGGGAGACCCCTGACCTCATGCTTGGGCATGCCCTGGCAGCCCGCACCAGAATTCTGTTTTTTTTATCTTCATCTGACCATTGCGGATGTCCAATTGCGGCTCCCATTCTTCAAACTCTTGGCCAGACAAAAATCTTGGATGCTGGGCAAGATTTGAGCTCTTCATTGTGCGTTCTCCTACTAATAAACCACCAAATCACGCCATGTCGATGCTAGTTTCCCGCAGCCTAGAGCTAGTGGATGCAGACTTTGTTGAAGTTTGACGTCGATGAGATGCCAAGTCAATTCTCAAATCCAATCAAAGAGGCCGACTTAGTGGCGCAAAAAACAAAGCTCCCTTGCCAAGGGATCCCCTCGACCGGAGTTGCCTCCAGTGGCTAATCCATGGCTAATCAATCCATGGCACCGTTGCATCGCTGAAATTTGTCCGAAGTTGACTTGACAGGAAGGAATGCAGTGCGACTCAGGCTGTATACCGCAGGGAGTAAGTTTGCGTTACGACCAAGGTGGATGAGAACATATGAGGCGGTCGGACGACGAAACTTGATGATATTGTATTGCCGTGTCATCCAACAATGAACCTGCACGACTAACTATCGTGTGTATATATAACCTCGGCTTTTATCAATCAGTTCGTATCCGTCAGCCCTGTCAGTTGTTTGCTTGCTTGCTTGCTTGCTTGCTTTGACGGACGGCTGGAGCATCCGACTACCCGGGAGCCCGGTTTACAACTAAATGACTCGAGCAGTGAAGGTCCAAGTGGCCTATCAGGAATCCCACGAATCATATCAAGTTTGTCACAGTGATAGATAGAGACTAATTGGATATGGCGTTTATTAGAGTTGATAGGGGGCTTGATGCTTGATGCCCGATGTTCGATATGGGTCCCTGTGGGTTCACGTTAGTATGTTGGATGGTGGGTCCGGCAATGCTAAGCTACACTGATTTGCATCCGGAGCATGAATTACTAGAGACTCAATCAAGGGTTCATTTCCTAATTTGTCTATTCGGTCTTAGTATCAGTCACTTTGGTGACGCGTTAACTCTTGTTGTTCACTTGTGAGGTTCTGATAGGACAGTATTTTCTTCGTCTATCACGGAGAGTTCTGTTTTTCTCCGTCTTGGCATTTGATACCAACTCTTGAACAACCAGACGATTGCATCGTGAGCCAATAGCCGCTCGACTAGCCGCAGTGACATCCTTTGCCCAAAATACTTGATGTGCTGCCAACTGCTACGTTGTGATATATTACTAATGATGGCCTTACAAGGTATGCAATGCGCCATGATTCATATTCTTCTCAGTGCTGCAGGTGCTAGCTATAGCTCCGAAGTTAATGTTGTCCGCGTATCTTTCTAGAACAGCGGGCCGGTTTCCTTCACAAACACTTCCGCAGAGGCACCCTGGCTCGCTTCGACTCTGACAGCTCTGACCCTTCAGAAACGGAGTTCGGAATGTAGGACGTATCCATACGTATGTATGTTGGCTCCGGGTCTCTGAATCCCGGCCTGTCAATGTTTGAAAAGTGTTCCATCGCTCGGAGCTTCCCTTGCCTGGAGCGAAAAAGGCACGAGGCAAGGGCGATCTTGGAGGGCAAGGTAGCACTGGCAGGTCACAGTGAGCTGATTAGTTCTTGCCTTGCCTGGGGTGGACGGAACGCCTCCGCCTGAGCACGTCCTCGGTTTCGGTTAAGGTAAGGTAGTGGTGTGCTCTTTCCTTCCTTGCTTGCCCTGTCTTGTCTTGTTTCGTTTGTCGCTCAGTGGAAGCAGATCACTTTTCTCTCCTGGAACCAACACCCAAAGCAGTACAATCCATGCAACCCCCAGATACAGCTTCGAGATATCAGCATACCATTAACTCACGTTATTCGGCAGTCTCTCGCTGCACGGATCATTGGATATGCGCTCAGAGCGCCAAGCCATCCACCACGATCCCCGTCCTGTTTGCTGCCAACAACCTATTCTGTGCATATGTCTCGAGCGAATTCTGACGGATCAGTTCCTATTGGATCTTTTTATCAGTGCCGCCGAAGAGATAACCGAATCGAGATATTTGGGGTAAAGGCCCGATGCTGTTGACCACGTTTGTCAACAGAAACGTGCCTACAACAAATGCGCGGCAGTTGATTCAAAGGTTTTCTCGTGATAAGTCAATAATCCATTTCCTCCACTGTCGATCCCCTCTTTGACCACATCATATTCATCATGTATGCGCTCATACTCAAACCAATGTAGATCTGCCGTTGTCATTGACATGTCTCGGGGAGCGATCGATCGCCGAACACAAACAAGCCACCAAATCAAGCCCACCAGCGATATTCAACTGTTCAATCGAATACCCTGTCCATGGAATTTAACGTCACACAAACCCATGGCGAAAAGCAGAAAGTATCAGTCGTCTCGGCGATCCCAGATAGCCGGATTTTAAATTCAGGTCGCAGTGGCCAGTAGCAACGACTTGTGAGACTTGCATTTATGCAAACGGTTCCTATTTGACCATGAATTGATCAGCAGTCTAGAACTCCTCGCCGAAAGCCGAAAACTTGATTTTTCTGAGAGACCCTGGTCTTGTGTGACAATGTGTATCTGACAACTCGTACGTACGTACGTACCTCCATGTCAACAATCAGCGAGTCAAGACATTGAGAGGCGGTCCGAGGACAAGCTGAAATCCCACCTGACCCACCGATGATATCTCGCCCAGACTCCGGTTCTCGACTACAATCCACCGCCCACGATTTTGATATGTTTGGTGTGGGTTTGGAAGAAACCGTGTTGTTTCAAAACGTAATAGTGATCGACATTCATGATTTTCAGTACTGCACTTTCGCGGCGAAACGGCCTGTCACGTCACTGTTCAAACTACCACGCACCGATGCCTACTTGACGGCAACTGCTAAAAGGAAGACAAAAGCACTTCATTTAAGACTTGATGGCACAGCTTCTCCTAAGACCGCACACATCTTCTCCCTTAATTGTCAAGGGCATCAAAGGTAGCATTCAAAGCCTATTCTGTCCCTCAGTTGAAGAGTTATCGCACTGGAGATGTTTGATTTGTGCGAGCACTTGGAGCAGTGCGGCTGATGTTCGTAGTGCTGAGGGGTGATTTATCACTATGAAGCCCTATATCAGGCGTTCCTATGATGATTCAGCCACTAATTGCGTCTCATATTCTCATCTGTGGCCGTGTGGCTAGTATATTCCAAACTCGTTATGGAGCGACTGATTTGAAACAGAAACAGGGATTCCACTGCTGGACCGAAAAGTGAGCCGGATTTCTTCCTGTGGTATAAAAAGAGGCACGTTGTGGCTTATCGATGCTGACTTTGACCTGTTGTAAAATGCTGAGGTGACATGGAAAGACAGAATTTCTAATCAACGTGGATGGATGGATGGGAAAGTTTAACCGTTATGAACGCTGTGAAACTTGGCTCAATAACAAGGATAGCGATGCCTACCCTATAGCTGCCCTGATTGTCGGCTCGCACGTGACCCGACCCTTCTCCAGGCACCTTGAGATGACATCTTCGCGGGGGCCGAAATAGGAAAGTCGGCACCTTTGGGTGAGATCCATAAAAGCCGTCGCGAACATGTTGCACTCAATCTCACTCTTTCAGAATCGCGATCGCAACCGATCCCGAGGACGCCAAGACCATCCAACGTGCAGAAGCAACAACATCATCAACTTGGCTGCATCCTGAACCTTGTCATTTGTAATAGAGACACGACCCAATCTCACCATCAAGCCCCGTCGCGAACGCGACATAGGCACACCAAAACGCCTTGCTTCACGACAAAATGGCGGCAGCAGCAACTCAATCAACGAGCTCCGGCTCGCCCAACGAATGGGATGCTTCCGAGGCAACGCCGCTGCTCGTCGGTGGCCAACTCGCGCCTGATGCCGATACCGAAGCCTCCACGCTCATCGGCACCGCGTCGCCAGCTGCCGGCTCCGGATCTGCCTCCGTGTCCGGAGACTACGGAGCAGTGGCTACCTCCGGCGATGGCACGTCGGAAGAAGCGGGCCTTGCAAAGCCGGCGGGCAAACCCCTGCCGAAGCTTCAGGTGCTGCTGCTCTGCTATGCACGTGTCATGGAGCCAATTGCCTTCTTTTCTATCTTCCCCTTTATTGCGCAGATGGTTCAGGAGAATGGCAACCTCCCCAAGTCTGACGTCGGTTTCTACAGCGGTCTTATCGAGTCTCTCTTCTCGCTTACCCAGATGATGGTTCTTATAAGTTGGAGTCTTCTCGCCGACCGCATTGGCCGGAAACCCGTTCTCATCATTACACTCTTCGGCACGGCCGTTGGTCCTGTCCTGTTCGGCATGTCCAAGACTATCGGGCAGATGATTCTATTCCGATGCATAGCAGGTGTCTTTTCTGGCTCAGGTCTTGTTATCAGGACTATGCTCTCCGAGCTCAGCACCCCTGAGACGCAGGCCAAAGCCTTCAGTTGGTTCGCATTTGGTGGAAATGTGGGTATCTTCTTAGGTCCTCTTATCGGTGGTGCTCTAGCAGACCCCGCGCATCAGTTCCCAAAGGCGTTTGGAAATGTTCAGTTCTTTCTCGACTATCCCTACGCACTACAAGGCTTTGTTGTTGGTGCGATTAGCTCTACGGGCTGCATCACCAGTGCTCTACTCCTCAAAGAGACCCTCAACCAGCCTAAAGAATCCCATCAGGAAGAGAATGACCCGCCGAAACCATCAAAGCGGGAGCTCATCAAGTCTCCTGGCGTAGGCATTGTCCTTTGGGCCTACGGCCATGCCATGTTTCTCGCCTTCACATTCACAGCCATTCTGCCAGTTGCTCTCTACACCCCTGTTCACCTCGGCGGTATAGGCTTCGACTCGTTCAAGATTTCCGTGTATATGGCAATTCAGGGCGCCAGCCAAGCCATGTGGCTACTCATAGCATTCCCCTTGCTTCACAAGCGTATGGGTACTCGCGGCGTCATGAAACTCTGCGGATATGCCTACCCTTGGTTCTTCGTCGGTTTTATAGTGCTCAACACCCTCTTACGTGCAGACACACACGCTGCCACGGTTATCGCCTGGATCTTGGGTGTGGTGGTCGCGATTGTAGGACCTGGCGTTTCCATGGCCTTCACAGGTGTGCAGCTAGCTTTGAACGACGCTGCGCCTGATCCTTTCTTTGTCGGGTTGTTGAATGCTCTAGCCATGAGTTTTGCAAGCGGAATTCGGACTATCACACCAGGCGGTGCGACGGCTATTTATGCTATTGGCGTCCGCAGACAGATCTTTGGGGGTCACCTGGCGTGGGTAATACTGATACCGTGTGCTATGGCTTTCACTGTAGTTTGTGGGTATATACCTGAGGGGAAGAAGTCATCGACGAGTAACGACGAAAACGACAGCCAAGAATAAGAGGAAATAATGGTTCGTGACCGCAATCATGGCCCAACTGAATTGGCGATACACGAAGCATAGCGGCATAAGATTTTGCTACTGCACTGATAGCCATTTGATGCGTTTTCCTTCTTCTAATCATTTGCAAGGTCTAAATCATGTCAAGAAGAATCTGCGTGATACAAAAAAACAGGAAGATGGCATGCTTTCGTTGATTACCGTGAAGGTAATTTTATATCGGCGCCATGTAAAACATGGGCTCAAGCATCGATTATAACATCAAGCTATAGACTGAGTTACAGCAGAATTTACTTGTCTCATTTCATCATATCCACCGTAATGAGGACTAGGAGGACGACTTAGTAAAAAAGAAAAAAGGTGACAGAATGCATATTGCAGTTTTATCCACTGTGAAATCCAATCTTGGACTACCAATCTCATTTTCATCATATCCCAATCATCTCGCTAACAGGGTATCCAGTTCCTTGCCAAACAAAGTAAAGATGGAACGACTACTGTCGTTGTCAACCGCTAACGCCTATCCCAAAACTACCGCTCATACTCATCTCTTCAAATCGATTGGACAATCCACTCAGGTCACTAGATGTCTCGAGTCGGATAGGGCTCGAAGAACTCCGATCACTGACACCACTGCAGGTTGAGAGGGGTGATTTTCGTGTGCTTGCGGCATCTCTGGCTGGATCTGGAGACCTCACCAATTGTGAGGGCAGATCTTCTTCCTCCTCTTCAACAAGGTCCTCTAGATCGTCTTCATAGGGCTCGGGAGCGTGCTGTTTCTTGGAAGAGCGAATCTCGGCAGTGATCACAACCTGTCCTCCAGGAAGTTTTACTTCATGGGCTTCCAATGTGTCCGCAATGTCTTGGAGGAGGACATCCATAGGGCAGATGTAAGCAACTCGCTTGCGCTGACTCCATGCTAGGACGTGTCCGCAAACCTGACCCTCTTCACGACTGACGATCCAAGCGCCACTGTCACCGGGAATACCAAGAGGTACCCCCTTATGCGTGCCTTGTTCCGCTGCGTCCGCGCTGGTGACTTGATAAGCATGACTGGGTGAAACTCGACCATAGATCTTTACGCTAGTCAGAGCTGGGAGAATCTTTCCAGTTTGCAAGCCGCTTGTGCGAGCCATGCACTGCACCTCCATGTTTGGAAGGGAGTCTGACGGAGCAACAGTTGTTGGACGCAGCATGTTCGAGTGCTTTGCATCAAGCTTTTGCACGGGAGCGTTACTGTCGATGCGAGGAATTGTGTTATCATCGGGCAGCCTGTCGTGGGCAAACTCGAAAAGTGCCCAGTCGACTTCGTGTACGAGCCCAAGGGCCTGTTTCCGACGAATGCCACTTGAAGCGTACACCTCACCGACGCTGTAGGTATCAAGGTGGTCTTCATCTTGGGTCTCAGGGTCGGGATAGAATCCCTCCTCAACGTCATCCAGAGCAGGTTGTGTGACGATATAACCATCGCCACATCCCGGCTCAATGCCAGGAATATCTCCAGGCTCGTTGTATTCCTCATCCTCCTCATCGTCTTCATCGTCTTCATAATCGCTCGTGATGTCAGAGTCGGAGTAATCCTCGTCCTCGGTATCAGACAGCTCGTAACCAAACTCATCATCAACCGTGCTGTCATCACCAGACTGAGTATACCAGTCCATATCAGGCAAGGCACTGCATCTCAAAGTGTCGGTTGGCCCAAAATCACGGTCTGGATCGTCGAGCATGTGGTGGACCGTCATTCCATATGGCTTATCGTCAACAATGACGAGGCCTCCAAGGCTAACGGGGGGTAAATGACGATCTCCAATCCAGGCCCCGATGCTAGCACCATTACCTGGACGTTCCTGATACTCTGGGTTGATGGCCTCCACCTCATGTGTTTCCAATCCATTACCCTTGCCACTCCTTCGGGCCATGGATCGGAGGACAGAGTTTGGTTGTCGACGAGATCTCAAGACTTGACCACGACAGACTTTGAGTCCGAAACCGGTTCCGTCGAAAAGGTCGCCGATTCTCTTCTTGAGAATAGCCCGGACTTTGCCAACGGAAGTGCACACAACAAGCACTGTCGGTTTAGTCTTCTGGGGGCTTGGGCCGACAGACTCAAGTGAAATCTCAACAGACTCATTAATGTTCTTGCGGTAGAAGTGACGAAGAGCATGGTTGATCTGGGGCATGAGGATCTTGTTCCACTTGTCCACGACCTCAGGTGCCAGAGGAACATGGGGGTAAAGACGCATTTTAGTTTCTGACTGCTTGTCAAGGGCATCTGAGAAATGTTAGCATTTTGGAGGAAGTATATGAATGAGAAATTGAGGCATACCATCATTATCAGCAGCGGTCTCATTCTTGAAGGCATTCTTCTCTGCCCCCAAGTTTGGCGCCGATGCTGACATTGGCTTCTCACTCGCAGCTTTCAGCGATGACTTAAAGTCCTTGATATCCTTGACATCTTTCTTCATGGGCGAAGCATCCATGGTAGGGGCTTTTGTCTCCGCCTGGCTAAGCTCTTGATCGAGCCTCTCCTCCAGACCACTGACACCATCCAGGATACAGCAAGCTTCTAAGAAGCGACTGCATCTTACCTGGACAGACGAGAGGAGGGATTCTCCAGAAGATCTTCCAGCAAGTTCATCATCGACAGCGGTCCAGCAGGCCTGAACTGCCTTCATGTAAAGGCTGCCGCATCTTACAGCAAGCTCTTCCAATGCCGACTCAGGAATGGAAGTGGCGCCTTCAGGGACAATATCCTCGAGCCTTTTCCATAGACCAACTGAAAGGAGTAGCGTGGCCAAGGAGTACAGGTCAAGAACTCTCTGGTCAGGGTTGTTGGCAAGAGGGGAGCTTGTCAAATTGCGTGGATCCAGCGGGTGGCGGGATAAAGTTGTTGATTCTGAAGGAGTATCCTCAGAAAAGAGGTCGAAAGACGACAGTAGGGGGCGTCTAATGTCTACTTCGCCGTTAGTTGACCCCGGTTGCGAGGTCGCTGCATCGCAGAACGAGACAGTGGTTGGGACTATGTTTCCATGGGTGATGCCGCGAGCATGTAAGTCGAAAACAGTGTTCATCAGATTATGAGCCAGTCTGAACTTAGCTTCGAGCTTAGGCTCTGAATCTGATAGTGAAAGAAGATCGTTCAAAGTCGGAAGGTTATATGAAGGGTTCTTGGTGAGTCGCTCGAATGAGACTGCATTGAAGGATGGAGGGAATCGATAGACAAGACCAAGTCTGGAATTCTCCAGGTCTTCGAAATAGCCCAGAAGTCGCGGTAGTCCAGTCCAGGTTCCAGGCGACCGTTGAGAATCTTGCTGCAGACCAGCAGACAGCTTCTCAAAGCGAGCCATAGGCGGCATGATGCCTGTGACGGAATAGATCGGGTCAAAGGTAGCATATTCGAGAAGCAATGGCGCCCATGGCTGGCGAGTGGTTCCGTGAGTGAGCTCCGAATAAGCTGTCTTGCTCATAAAGACGACTTCACGGGGCGTGGTAGCCTCGTCGCCCTGTTTGGGGCGTAAATGTGTTAGAGTCTGAGGGTTAATCTGCTGAGGCGTTTGCATGCGACTAGATTCGAATGGTCGAAACTCCTCAGTAGATGACATGCTTTTGAATGGTGTTTTTGAAGATCTTCTAGGAATTCCACCAGCTGCTCGTGTCCGTGAGAGATCGTAGAGTGTGTCGATTGACGCAGTGAGGTCATTGACAAGATCTTCGAAATGGTTCTTATCCCATTGAACCAGCGGCGGCTTTGTATCTTTTGAAGTCTGAGGTGCTGAAATCATACGCTTTGAGCTGAGCCAAAGAGGTTCGGCTTCTGCTAGGATGTCTTTGATAGTGGACATGATACTTCCAACAACTTCGCTCAAGCCAGCTTTTGATAGAGACTCGTCGATCTCAACAGACTGAGTTGGATCAGACCATTCGAGACCCCAACTGACCAAACGATCCTTTTGGATACGCAGTTTTCGATGTAGGGCCTTGATTTCTGGATCTTCCTCATTTTGAATAGGTTCCTTGACAAAGTCACTCGATTTCTTAGTGTCGTTGTAGAGCCTGCTGAGGCGTTTTTGAAAGGGTAGCTGAAAGCCACCCAGCGGTAGAAACGACTCCATTCGGTATGCTGAATGTACTGTTTAAGATGAAAGGTGAAAGAGATAGCAGACAAAGAGTATTTATGCAGCTGTCGCCAAGTCTGAATGTGATGTCTTGATCGTGATGCTGGAGGGCGATCTGATGCGGGGCTCTCTCTTGGTAGTCTTGGAGTGTGTAATTAGTGAGGCTCAGCAGCCATTGGCACTCTTGTCCATACAAGTAGTTAAGAAAGACGAAAAAATAGTCACATGCAAGGAAAAATAGATGATAGAAACAATGTTATTCGAGGCCTAGATCAAATCATGTTTCTTTTGTTGAGAGGGACTGGATTGGACTGTTTAGTTTATTTGGTTGCCTACACAAAGCGGATCTTGCGGCGCGGCCCATTTGCGGTCATTTCCAAGGGTCTCACAACTGGAAATGCTGCTGCCTGAAAGATCAGCAACCATCCTATTGGTCGACATAACGATAATCCGATCCGAATTGTTATCTAATCACATGATCTCCATTCAAAGAATTCGGCTGCCTATCAACCCTTGCCATGCACTCATTCCCTATCACCAGCTTTATCTATGCGATCCAGTTGTTGATATTTTAATCTCACCACGTGGCTTACACCATGACATGAGCTTCTATGCCCCTCTTGATGATAGCTTGACGATTGCATTATCATTGATATTCTTGGGCAATACCTCACTGATTGGGTATGCATTGATGTCTTATACTAACGGCAACTTGCATTTGTATGACTTTAGGTAACCCTTGTAAATTGTTTTGATAGTTCCCCTCAAATCAGATAGTGGCTGATCCTTCTGGGAGCCAAAAGAGCCTCATACTTTAGCCGTAGTACTGTATAAATTCGAGTGCGTATGTTTCCCCTCGCAGACTGCTCCACGGGGAGGAAGTCCGAATGCGTTGGCACAGGCTTCAATCCTTGGGACCACCATCATTACGCACTCGAATGCTAATAAGACCTGACTCGACTCAAGCTAGCTCATGATTACGTGTGAAATGTAAACTGCCGTGTTAAAGATGTTAGATTGGTGACGTTGCGTCCAGACGCTATTAGTGACGTCTCCTTATCCACACTTACACAAGCACTATCTTAAAGATGTTCGGTCAACAAACCACGTAGAAGGCGGAGTAAATTCCATTCTCTCCTCACGACTACGCCCATTCTTTGTGTGGCTCAGTCGTTCCGCCTGCGACATATTCCAGTTGCCGTCGGGTACTTCTATGTTGAGTAACAAACCTCCCACTTGCCGATGCCAAAGTCTTCGCTCCATGTTTCTATTAAGGAAGCCTAATCCATCTATCATTAATGCCTAAATATTGGTACGTTCGAGATGTTGCGCTCATGTGGAAGCCTGATGTGTTGCCATGGAGAAGTTCTCTCGGCCACTTCCTGTATGGCTTCCTACCATGAAACCCGTATGTAAAAGAAATTAAAGAACCAGGATCAATCGACGTTGCCAGGCATCTTCAATTCATTTGCTTAGAGATGCTGATTCTCTGTCAACAGTACGAGTTGCCTCGAGTAATATTTGCGCGTACCAGCCTCAATCACAAGTCAGACTCAGTTTCAGCAGAATTTTTGAATGAGATTAAAAAAACTTGCATTTGTACCTTGCATTGGAGAGCCTACTTCACTGCAATTTTAACCCACCTCAAGGGTAAACCAGACGTAACCACTCCGTATTTGATTTGCACATCGTGCAGGTGTACGTACCTTGCTTAATGCACTACAATTTGTATCTACCAAGGAGCAATTGTAAAAAGCATTTTAGACTTGCCATTCAATTTGTTCACGCAGCAGATAGACCTAAACTTGAAGAAAATAAATGGGATATTGAGATTGAAACTAATCCAGACCTGACGCCTAATCTAACCTCCTTCATTTCTAACTGTCTTCATGACTTGACATAAACCATGGTAGCATAAATCGCCGGTACAAAAACACTGGGAGTAACTCCCATATCATAAAACCTCCTCAAATATGTCCTCTCCTATCATCTATCCTCTACTGCTGGAGGTACTTGAGAATCTGCTCCCGCTCCTCAACGGGCATGACTCTCAGCACCTCACGCACACCAGTCCAACCAGCCTTGGCGTGGTTTCGGACAACACTGGAAACCTCAGCTGCCAGCACCTCGGACTTGAGCGTCTCAACCTTCTCGCTGATGGACTTGCGCTCACTCTCATACCACTCAGCAACCGCCTGATCATCCTTCTCCCAATCAACAATGCCCGACCAGCTGCGGAGCAGGTGCAAGTATCTCTCGCGAGTCTCTGTGTTCTTGGTAGCAGTCTGACTGTGAGCAGTGCTGATGATGGTAGAAGTCATGCGGCGGAGGATGTACTCCTCGCTCAAACGGCGGCGAAGACGCCAGAAGAAGAAGCGTCGAGCGTTGGTCCACTCAAGAGCATCGCGGATGACACCCTTGGCCTTCATGCGGCCAGAACGGTCGTGAAGATCGGCGAACTGAACGGCAATTTGGGCATACACAGGCAACAGCTGCTTCTCGCGAAGGGCCATCTTCTTCTTAATCTCGTCGGTCTCCTCCTTGGACAGACTAGAATCCTCGAGCTGCTTCTTGAGGCCAGCATAGGTAGGATCCATGCGGGCCATGGTCTGCACCTGCTTGTCCTTGCGGTACTTGATACCAATGATACCCTCGGGCTCGAGAACACCACCACGGGCCTCGACATCGGCGTACATCTCCATAGCGGTGGGGTTGATGGTAGGATCGACGACGACCCAAGATCCACCACGGAGCTCACCGAAGGGAGGGATGTAGATGAAGACAGGCTGCTCGTACTTGACGAGGGCATCAACGATGAAAGAACCATACTTGAGGACCTCGTTGTACATGTCGCGCTGACCACCAGAGAAACCACGCCAGTTGGCAAGGATCATCAGAGGAAGCTGCTCACCGTTGTTAAAGTCGTTGATGGCCTGGGCAGTCTTGAAGGCAGAGTTGGGGTACCAAACACCGCCAGCCTCGTTGCTAACCTGCTCGATAGAGTCGGGGTTGGCAGGGTCAGCAGGAGTGATGTTCTCCACCGATCGGACCTCGACAGCGATAACACCCATAGGAATACCGCCGAGACGGGCACGACCGACAACAACAGTCTTGGCCCAACCGCCGAGAGCCTCAACGAAAGAGTCCTTATCGAAGAGACCAGACTCGAAACCGCTCTCAGTCTCACGACCGCCAATCATCCATCGGACGTCATAAGGCTGCTTCTGGGGAGGGGAGTAGGTGATGTCACGGTTCCAGTCATCAACGCTAGGGCTGATAGGGACGGGGTTGTTGCGCTTCTCAGGGACGAACGACATCCACTCGACGATCTTGGAAACACCAGCGAAGTCATCGTTGGCGGTCATGTGAGAGACACCATTGCGGTACATGATCTGAGTGCCACCAAGCTGAAGGTTGGAGGTGTAGACCTCACGACCAAGCAGGTTGTTGAGGGCAGGGGCACCAGTCAGGATGATGGGCTGACCCTCGATCTGGACAGCACGCTGACCAAGACGGACAAGGTAGGCACCAATACCAACGGATCGGCAAGTAACTAGAGTGACAGTGAAGATGTCGTTGTAGGCGCGGCTGGTGGCACCAGCGATGAGACCAGAGCCTCGCAGACACTCAACGCCCAGACCCTGCTCCTTACCGATGACGGTGACAATCTTGTGTCGCTTCTCGCCATCTTCAGAGACCTCCTCGGTGATGACGTCCTTCTCGAAGCGAGTCTTGGTCTCATCATCGAGGTAAAGATACTTGAAGCCAGTATCCTGCTTCTCGGGGTTGTTCCAGGCAACCTTGAAGTGGCCCATGAGCTCATCGGCAAGACCCAGGCGAGCACCAGAGTTAGCAGAAAGGTAGATACGGGGAATGCCCAATTTGCGAGCAAGCTCGGTACACTTATAGAAGAAGTCGTCTTCCTTCGGACCGAATGAACCAATCTTGTAGGTGATATCGTTGGCGATGACGATGAAACGTCGGCCGTTGGGGTACTCGGGAGTGCGGGCCCTGAAGATCCAACCAACCATACCGCAGGTGTTGGTACCGGGCTCACGGTTCACCTCATCAAGGTTGTCCTTGTCATCAAGAACAAGCTCGGTGAAGTTAATGCAGTCACCAGTCTTGGGCTGCTGAGAAGCTAGGCTGGGCATGGCCTTGACAGCCTTGACCCACGAGTTCTGGATAGCCTGTCGGAAGAGCTCAGGGAAATCGTAGACGTACTGAGTTCCCATGAGGTGAGCCTTGTAACGCTTGGGCTGGAGCCAGTTCTTCGTGGCATAGGGGGTAGAGACGGGCATCAGATGCATGGGACCCTTCTCGTGAGTGCCACCAATGCTGTGGAAGACCCACTCGCCCTTCTCCGACTTGCGCTCAGCGTACATGTCGACATCAACAACGTAACCAGAGGTGTTGGTGATGACAACACGGAGAGGGTAGGGCTCGCCGGTCTGGGGATCCGTGCAGATGATGCGGATCTCAACCTGGGCGATACGGAGTCGCCAAGCGCGGATACCGAATCGGTCAAGGAAGCCCTGGAGACTCTCCTCAACCTCCTTGGGCTGAAGCTGGAACACAGGAGAGAAGTTGATGAAGACCTGGTTCAGATCTGAGTTGTTGTTGCCAATAATTTCGAGGGCGTCGAAAATATCGTTGACAACACGGTCAGCCTCAGAGATGAGGTACTCCGCAGTAGGGATCTCATCACGGAGACGGCCAGGTCGGATGACAGCACGGGTGAAGTATCGCTTGTCAGTGTCCACGTTCTTGCCAATACCCTCGTAAACGTGGATACTCTTGTTCTCGGTGAATACGGGCTTAATGTGGAACTTGTTCAGACGAGCAAGCTCAAGCTGGAAAGCAAGGGCGGGCTCGCTGTGACGGATACTGTCATCCTCCTTGTACTCGGGGCCACGGAAAGTATAATATCCGGGGTAAGAGCCATCGCTGTGACCGCAGATGAATGTCAGGCGGCGAACGCCACGGGCAAGAAGCTCATCCTTGAACTGCTCAACGATAGGGAGGATGTCCTCGAGGGCATCTCGGTCGTCACGGTTCTCAAGATCGCGGATGGCGACATTGATAACAGCGGACAACTCTTCCTCGTGCACCTTGGGCTGAGCAGGCTTGCGCTTGCCGCTGAGGTCAGGAATCAGACCAGGGGTGCTAGGGGTGGTCTTCTTCTTCATCTTCTGCTCGTGGGCAAGAGCCTCAAGAGCCTTAGCAATCAGGTCCTCAGCATCGTCGATGTACTTGCAAGGAACAATGACACCCTTCCGTGTAGGCTCATCCTCCCACTTGCTGGTAAGGTAAGACATGTCGCTGATCGAGTGGATTCGCTTGAAGTTGAACTCGCCTCCGCTGGGAGTAGCAGGAGTGGAGGGAGCAGCAGACTGGAGAGGAAGGCCGAATTCGGACTGGCCAAGCTTTCGGAGCTGGAAGTCCCAAGAGACGAACTGAGGAGCATCGTTCTCGTCCTGGTGGTACTCAATCTGCTTGAGGATGTACGCACGGTAAGCTCGGCGAACATAAACCTCAAGAGACGCCAGAGACACCCAAGGATCATCGTGAGCGAAGAACATTGTCAACACATCGAAGACAGTGTACTTGGAGTCGACAACCTCCTTGATGATATCAAGGCTAGGTTCTCGGTGGTCCCAACCAGTCTCACCATATCGTGACTCGATAACAGATGAGCGGAGGATGTGCTCCATCTGAGCGGTTCGCTCCTCAAGCGAGGGGAGAGCGCACTGAATCATGATCTCACGGGCCTTCAGGGAAACCTTGGAGGTGGGGCGAGACTGGAGCTCAGTGAGCAGACGAAGAGTCTCGCGAAGGTTCTTTGCAATGCTGCCAGCCTTGGGCTTGTTGGGGCGGTACTCATCAAGAATAGCCAGGATGAGAGAGCTCTTGGAGCTCACACGGCTGTGAGAGAGAACAGTGTGGACAACCTTCATGATGTCCTCCTTGTTCTGGTCACGCAGCTGAAGCACAACGGCGTCCTCCTGAGGCTGGTTCATGAAGAGGTTCTCAACCTCCCAGTACTGCTCAAGAAGTCCCTTGATCACGTTCAGCTCTCGGCTCTTCTGACCATCGGCGTACATATCGAGAACCTCGGTCAGAGGAGCGAGAGTACCCCTGAGAAGATCGGCATCACCAGCATCGACGTTGTCCTCGAGGAACTTGTTGAAAGCCTTGCTAAGAGCCTTAGCAGGGAACTCGCCATGGCGAGACTTGCTTCGGTCAACAATCTGGGTGAACTGGGCGTCAAGCTTTTGGGGCATGCGAGAGTGGAGGGCAGAGAACTGGGCATTCCACTCGCTGTAGGGAAGTTCAGGGTCTCGGAGAACCTCAATGAGCTCCTTAAGTGTGGAGGCCATGATGACCGAGTTATCATAGCCCAAGAGAATGTTGTGGAGGATGTTGTAGAGGAGGGCGAAGCGCTGGGCGGGCTTGGCACCAACGACCACAGGCTCACCATAAGCGGGGAGCTTGTCAACGAAAGCCTGAGCCTGCTTCACGCGGCTAGGGTCGTCAAGAGCGAGGATACCAAGGATATCACCAGCCTCAAGAGTGGCTCCGGGCTGCTTGATAAGCTGGACAACACCATCTTCCTGAGCAACGAGAGGCATGTACATCTTCATGACCTCGACCTCGGCAAAGGCCTGGCCGGCACGAACATGGGCACCGTTCTCGACGGAATACTTGACAAGCTTACCGGGACTGGGAGATCGAAGCTGTGTAGGGTCGTTCTCCTGCTCAAGCAAACAGGTCTTGCTGTCAACGGAAAGACGGGTGGCACCAACCTCTTCCTTCCAGTAGACGTTGTGACTGCGTCCATCAAGAAGGACAAGGAGGCCACCATCGCTCAGAGAACGGACACCAACGGAGCACTTGGAACCATTGATGAAAAGGTGGTAGCTGTCAACGCTGGCGCGTGTGGCTGTGAACTTGTAACGGAAACCCTCGTAGATGAAGTCAATGGTGAAGACCGTCTTGAGAACGTCCTTAGAGGGCACCTGACCCTTCTCAAGGCCGGCTCGGTATTCGTTCATGCAGGCCTCACTGGCAATGTGAGCCTTGGTGACAGCACCACAGACGACAGCAAGCATGGTCTCGGGTCGCTCGGCGGTAAGACGCTTGGAGATAAGCTCGTCCAGCCAGCCAGTGGAGATGGTGTTCTCCTCGAAAGCCTCGGTCTCAAGAAGCTTGATGAGGTACTCGATGGTGGTTCGGAAATCACCACGAATGCTCAGCTCCTTAAGAGCCATGACCATGTGCTTCCGTGAAGCAGAACGGTTCTCGCCGTAGGCGAAAATGTGACCGAACTGACTATCGGAGAAACTGTGAATACCACCCTGAGAACTGACGGAGAAGTAACCCCAGACGTTGGAGCTACTCCTGAAGTTGAGCTCGTGCATCACACCGTTGGAAGGCTTGAAGCCCTCACCAGGATCCTCAGAGGTGATACGGCAAGCAGTGGTGTGACCCTTAGGTTGGGGTCGTCGCTGGCTCATAGCAGTGTCCTCGTTCTTGAACTCGAAGTCGATCTCGCTCGAGGTCTTGGGGTCGACACCATATAAGAGTCGAATGTCACGGATTCTGTGGAGAGGGATACCCATGGCAATCTGAAGCTGGGCAGCGGGCAGGTTGACACCACTGACCATCTCAGTGGTAGGATGCTCGACCTGGAGGCGGGGGTTAAGCTCCAGGAAGTAGAACTTGTCGTCGGCGTGGGAGTAGAGGTACTCGACGGTACCGGCAGAGACGTAACCGACGAGCTTACCGAGACGAACAGCAGCATCCTCCATAGCCTTGAAAGTATCGGGCTTCGCAATGGTGACGGGAGCCTCCTCAATAATCTTCTGGTGACGTCGCTGAACGGAACAATCACGGCCGAAAAGGGAGATGTTGTTTCCGTACTGATCAGCAAGAAGCTGAACCTCAAGATGTCGAGCGTTGCCGGCGAGCTTCATGATGAAGATAGGAGAACCGGGAATTTCGCTGGCAGCAGCCTTGTAGAGAGCCTCGAAGCCCTCCTCCTCGGTGGCCTTTCGGATACCCTTGCCACCACCACCTTCGGAAGCCTTGATCATGACAGGGAAACCAATCTCCTTGGCCCTCTCAAGACCCTCCTCCCATGATGTTACGCAACCCTTGGCATAGATATCATCGGCGACAGTGACAATGCCCTTGTCGTCAATGGCGACATCGCTGACGCCTGTTCCTGACCAAGGAATACAGGGCACGTCGGCGTGCTGTGCTACAATTGTGGAGGAAATCTTGTCACCTAGTGATCGCATGGCAGAGCCAGGGGGTCCGATGAAGACAATCTTGTTGGGGGAGGCGGCCAGCGACTCTGGCAACTTGGGGTTTTCTGAGGCATGACCCCTGAAAGATCACGTTAGTTTGTGTATACATAATCACAGCGAGGCAATGCCTCAAGAGCTAACTCACCATCCAGCCCAGACGGCGTGGACATTCATGCGCTCAGCAATATCCACGATGAGCTCGACGTTGGCATAGTTGTGGTTGTTGGTACCGCCGGGAACTTCGACGTAGTGGTCGGCCATTCTAATGTACTCTGCGTTGGCCTGCAGATCTTCGGGGGTAGCCATCACAGTGAAGTGAATGGCTCGCTCGTCGCCGAACGTCTCGTAGGCCCATTTTCGGACTGATCGAATCTCCTTGACGGCAGCGATACCGTTGTTGGCAATGAGAACCTGTAGAGCAAAAGTTCTGTTAGAAAAACCATCACGAAGGATTCGGAAGCTTAGAATTGGCGGGGCAGTCGGAATAGATCGAGATTGCACTCCATACCCCAATTCTAGCGGGAAAGAGATCTCCTTACGTTGGTGATGACAGTGTGACCTTCGTTTTGGCCAACAAAGTCCTTGACCTTGCTCGGAGGAGCATTCTCCAATCGGTTGCCGCCGATGAAGTGGTCTGCGATTTGGAACTTCTCTGCATACGACGCCTTGCTGCCATTGACATAGGGCACCGACCGCCCATTGGCACCCTCCTGGGCACCAGCTGAGATCTCAGTCATGGCTGCTGCGTTTATGTGTGAAGAGGAGGAGGAGAAAGAAAGGAGGAGGAGATTATGAAGGAGTCGAAAAAAGAAGCCGAGAATTCGAAAATGAGGGGGAGTTTGTTTAACACAAGGTTGAGAGAGTCGTGTCGCTCAGGTCGTCATGAGCCGGTCAAAGTGGCGGGCGCGCAAGGGCAGTCACGGCAGGGGTAGCTCCGGCCGAAGAAAAAACGAGATCCGAGCTGGGCCTGTTCGTGCTGGGCTGTACTGTTGGGGAAGAAAAAGTCTCCCAAGTGTGGTGTAGGCGCTAAAAATACAGAAGGGTCGAAGGGTAGGTAGTAGTAATTAAGATGAGGTGGATAGAGGTAAAAGGAAGACGTTCTGGCTGAGGAGGACCAGAACAGGTAATGCGGATTGAACAAGGATTTAATCTTGTTCGTCTTCCTTAAGTTTACCACTTTGAAGGTTGATGAAGGTGAGGAGGACAGAAGAGAAGTCAGATCTTCAAGAGAAAAAAAAGAAGTGGGAGGCATCAACACAAGTACATGTACCAAAAAGAAGCCATTGGAAGCTTAGGCTTGGCCTTGGGATGTACAAATTCAATGGATCTGCAATGCTCTCCACATCATCTTCCCTTTGTGGGTTGTTGACTTGCTACTGTTGACTGCTGTTGGCTGGTGGCAAGCTTCTCCCGGCACCTGGCGGGGAAGAGAAACTAGAACTGTTGGGAGACAAGCCCGCCTGGGCGTAAACCGACCCCCTGGGGCTTGTGGGGTCTATTCTACAATACCTACGACAGCCACGTTCTACAGAGCAGAGAACACCCCAATGGAAAAATATCTACTCTAGAGGGTGGAGTTTCTATTCAAAGGGTTGGAAAGGTCATGTCGGCTTTGCAATGGCCCGGAATGCAGTGGAGGGGAACCCATTCAGGGTCCCGTCCCTACTGGGACTAGCCATTGACATGGATGGTTGAGGGGCCGGTCTTTTTCGTTGCGGGTGGAGGTGGGGGGCCGTAAGTAATCTTTGACACCTCATCCAGACACGCACCCTACACCTCCCATCTCATTCTCATTCCCAGCCCAGCGCTAGGGCGGCTCTGGGGGAATAATTGATGAGAAGGGGCAGAAACATGGATAATGCCATTTAGTAGGGGGCGCATTGGTTTGAAGTTATGGGTGGTTGAGGTGATGAATTATACGGAGACCGAACAAAAACTCCGGAATCCGTATCGGAAGCCGGATTCCAAGATGGTGCTTGGTGACATGGTACTATTGGAGAGGCTAGCTTCCATGTGACGACATTGAGTGTTGTTCAATTGGCTATTTAAACGGGTTCCTGGACGGGTAGGTAGTTATACAGTGAAAGTATCCGTAAGCTGACGGCTTTCTCATGATCGGTATTTACTGATCATGATTTGTGTAGATCAATACCTGATGCCAGCAGGTTTCTTTCATAGTTATGGCTTTGAACTGTATCACAGCGCTATAGTAGCGCCTCCTAATGATATTAATATATAGTGAAGCTATCTGCTCTTAAGTAGACTCCAATGTCATAGCCGGAGATTTTCGGTGCTCAAGTTGTAACCGGAGTTTTCTTTCGGGACCCGATTGTCAGCTCACATCACGAGATACTGCATCAGGTAATCATTATCACCGATACGTCTCCGACAACTTGCAAATCTCATTACAGTCATCACAGCCTTCTTATTAAAAGTCCATTTCATATAAACCAAGACTCTCCCTTCCAATATTCATCATACCATCACAGCCTCGTAGTTCACCCTCAATATCCCACCACAAGGCTGGCATATCTATCTTCTGTACGTACATACACACCCTTTCCTATTACACTCTAGCAGATCTCCAAGAAGCCAAAAGCCACAAACGCAAGCTGCATGTTGGGAACCAGTCAGGGATCAGAGATCCTGATCGAGGCGTTGAGACTGCATCTTGCGACTCCAACGTTTTCTCGGTGACGTCTTGCTTGAGCTTCCTGTGATCCGAACATCGTTGACCTGAGCTTTTACCGAGCGAGATCGAACGAGGGATACATGGCATGGGATAGAGATCTGGTAAGGCAGGGGTTGGTGGTTGAGTGCTGCGCAGTGAAGTGTAAGTGGTCAATTTCGCAAGTCAATGCTAGCCAATGCTCTTGAACAAGATTCGAACGATTTCCTTCGTCATTATCTCATGTTATCATACCAATTGACTTTTCAATTGAAGATATCACAATGATACCATCTCTAACATCACAAGTCTACTACTACATAGTGCCTAGGTTTCTTTTGAGCCTCATATAAATCAACAAGCTAACCTCCACTTCCCTACCCAAACACACCTCACCTCCAGACCAGCTTATCTTCCCCAGCATTTCAACCATCACCAGCACCCTGATATCACAATCTCGAATCTCTCACCTCCAATATTCGTCATCTCTACCCTAAGCCCAGGCTCGATATCAGATTCAACAACCTTGCCATCATCGAAAAAATCCCCCACTTCCCACTAGCGTCCTACCTTAATTACACGCACACCCCTCTCAGAAAAAAAAAAAAGGACCTCCTCCCCAATTGTTGAGTTCCCCAATCCCTCCAACAGTCCAATTAGACAACTCCCCTTTTTCGGGGTTTTGCTCGTTCAATTTCAGAGCCGCAGCCTCGTTACCCACGGCCATCCTCCGAAATCCCCAACATTGTTCACTATCTTCTTCGGTTGTAATTGATGGATCGAGGAGATCTTTGGGCTTCAATTGAGTTGGCGGCCGGGGACCAGCGGAGCCGAAGTTCGGCGATACGTGGATATTAGGTTGCTGGCGCATACTTTTCGTATGTTGAGTGAGATTGAGTTGGAACCGTTTATCGTGATGTTGACATTGATCTGTTCTTTTCACTCGGCATTTACCTAGTTACGCGTAAGACCAAAGAGCAATAATGCCTCTCCTAAGATCAAGGAAACAAGGTTGCATCCGTTGTTCCGATCAATCGATCTCGGCTCAACAGCTTCATTTAACCTCAACCGCTCCCTGCAATAACAGGATACGTATGCACGGTGATTTTGCTCCGAGAGTTGTCCAGCATAAACTAGTAGTTTCACTCAAACAATACTGAGTTGAGTTCTTTACATGTGTTTCTCATTCAACTCAAAGCTACTTGACATTCACACATCACTCTGAAAATACCATGAAGTTATCAGTATGTATTGGGCGTATCGAGGCTGGGTTTCATCTCCAACTCCCCAGTCCCCAGGTTAAGCTAATATGTATCGTACGCCTCCACAATCCGTATGTATCTACTCCCTCACACCTCCCACTCCAATGCACAAAGGAAAATAAGTAATTCAAGATCATATATGGTATAGGTAATCAATCCAGACAAACTAGCCCGCGGGCCGTTGCCTCAGCCTTGTCAGACATCGTACGACTCCCCACAGATGTCCGCCCTCCCCCGCGAGCAACCTTACTTCAGTGAGAAAAGTAGCCTCGCATCACTCTTCCCCAGTATTACCCGCTCCCTTTCGCAAGCCCTTTTTAACAAGACCATCCAAGTAACCTGCCTGGTCGATGACTCGCTTTTGGAACGGGACACCCCCGTCTCTCCAGGCCCAGCCGGTATAGCTGTACGGATATGTGACTCGTCCCGACATACACATAAACCTGGCCAGGCCCTCCCCTTCTAGAAACACAAAAGGAAAAAAAAAAAAGATAAAATGCCAACCATGTTTTCATAACTTCCGTAAACCCCGGTGCCGAAATCCCATGTACCGTCCGTACCCAAAGAAGCAGAAGTATTAGTAATGTAGTCTGCCAGAGAGCAAGAAGTGGAATTCCGTAACCGTCGTCAACACCGTCTTCGCCGTCTTAAGCGCCAGCCGTAAAAGTATGCCGAACCGTCCGTCCCACCCCTATGTTTTGCAGAATGGATATCAATGATGGGGTGAAATGCGACCAATTTATGTGAACCGCTCGAACCGCTGCAAAGTAAAACCATGTCAAAGAAATATAAACGACCCGGGATAGTCCAGTCGTGTGATTTTGTATGGGATAGACTTTAGTAGGTCTCTCCCAGGTCGCTCAGTTTCCTTTGTCCGGAGATACTGGACCTCATTGTTGTGTTGTTGCTTATCCGTCGGCTACCACTTTGGCGTCGAAGTGCTGGCATCGGGATAGCGCTACCTTCACCGTTTGACGAGTATGTGCCTCTACGGCTTGGAGTTCGAAATTCGCCCTCATCCTCCTCCTCGAGGTCAAGCTGGCTGACGCTGTGAGAGTGACCATGGATGGAACCTCCCATAGAGGAACGAGGTCGGCCCATAGGTGTTCGCGTTCCGTTCAGCGATGTTCTCGAGACAGGTCGTGGAATTCCTTCACCGGCAGTTCGTGAGGGTGGTCGAGCATACGAGGAGAGACTAGCACGTGAGCTTGGCCTGCTGATACCCTCCGGGCCTCCACGATCTGGCAGTGGTCCAAAAGATAACCGGCTAACGCCCGACGTGCTAAGTCGTGGCACGTGGCTTCCCTTGCCCGCTGGTGTTGGAATGCTGGTCGGTGGTTCAATATCGCCTGCTACCGAAGATGCGGCAGAGCCACTAGTGCGCTTGCGAGGACGAATCGTAATCGACGACGGCATATTGGTAGAGCTATAAATTGAGGTTCGAGGCGAGGCGCGAGGTGGCGTGCGTGTTGGCCCGGGAAGCTTAGATCGTGCGGAGTGCACACGAGCCTCGAGGCTCTTCATTTGAGCGGTAAGAGTTCGGATGTGAGTAAGAGAGTTGGAGGCAGGAAGCTTGTGAGAAGCCGAGCGAGGAACGGCACGGTTAGCGGGCGTGCGCATTGTCGTTGTGCCACCAGTAGAGATCCGGCTGCCAGGAGCACGGGTCGTCTTGGTGGGAGGCTTGGATCGAGGCTTAGGAGTGATGCTGTTGTCAGCCGAGGGCAGACGAGAGCGACCGGATGCCCTGGAGGAAGCGGGAGTTCTCGACGCCATCTTGGGCAGAGTGCCAGAGACATCGGACATAGGAGGTGAAGGTGGATCGGGAAGTTCGGAAAGAGTATCCTCGTCTGGCACAGGCGACTTGGAATCTGGAGGCGTGGTGATAAGAGGAGAGCTGGCGGTAGAACCAGGAGAGGCGGGGTGGTCGAAAGTTGGCGACTCAAGGACTGAAAGGTCGGTCGAGATGGTGGAAAGGTGGCGAGACTCCTGCTTCTTGATCTTGTCCTGCAGAAGCTCAGCTTCAATCTTGAGGTCGCCCAGCTCCTCGCGCAGGCGCTGTGACTCGATACGTAGTTGTTCACGCTCCTGCTCGCCAATCTTGATCTCCTCCTCCATCATAACAGCTCTCTCAATCGCCTGGTTGTACTTGGATTCCATGTCCTCCAATGATGACGTGGTGTTGCGCGCCTGTCGCTCAAAGTCATCGTTGGCAACCTCAATATCCCTCAGCTTCAATTGCAAAGTCCTGTTTGTATCTCGAAGTATGGTGATTTCCTTCTCCAGTGCATTCTGGGATGCGCTGGCCTCTGATTTTGATTCTCTGTATTTTCTCTGTGCGACGAAACAAAGCGGTTGAGTCAGCCCAAATGTTCGTCCGACCAGAGTTGTTGACTGTGGGGGATGAGTTGACATACCTTCCACTCCTCAACCTCATAACCGAGTGTTTCGGCCTTCTCCTGGTGAAGGCGCTCCTGCTTCTCCGCTCGTTCAATATCCTTCTCCAACTCCTGCTCAAGCTCCCTACTCGAATCTCTGAACTCAGCCAGTTCGGACTCGAGTTGTTCATACTGTGACTTGTACCAACTCAGGGTGTCCTCGGCTGTGGCCTCAGGACCAGGCGGAGACGACGGTGGCTCAGCCATATTGCGTGGTTTTAATCGGGTTGTTGGTTCTTATTGTTTTTTATGGTCTCTCTCGCATTGATATGATTGCAAAGGAGGGTAATGGTCGCGGCGAGGAAATGTCGGGAGGCTGGGTGAATAAGATGGCGCAGACGATGATATGTTGTCAAGAAAGATAAAAATCGTGGGTGGATTCGTTGAATGACTTGATGCTATGACTGCGCAACTGTCTCCATGGTCAGTCGCCCTGTTCTTAGGCGAAGTGGCGGGAGAAGTCGCTCACCGATACCAAAGACCCAACGATGATCAGAAGGGAAATAGACTAGGAGACACCTTGATATGGATGCCCCTTAGTCGCAACGCAGTTAACTGCACTTACCTGAAGTCTTACCTTTCGTTCTGGCAGTTGCTGCTATGCTGCTGGAGTTAGTATTCGCGGCCGCTGGAGAGCGGAAGTTCCATAGGTAGGAAACGTCGCGCGATGTTGTCGATGGTTGTTGAGGGTTAGTGAATGTTGAATGTTTGGCCTGTGACCTCGCTGTTGATGCGACACATGGTCCCCCCATTCTCCTTGTGCCAGCATCAGCCGCTATACCTATCCGGGCATAGCCCCTGGCAGCCATGGGCAACAGGGCGTTTTCGTTCCTTCAAGGACCCCACTATTGGACAGCAATCCTGTGTCTCAGATACACGTGACTCATGTTACTCTTTGTGCCTGAATTATGGCCATATCTCTATGTTGTGCGTTGTCAATTCCTTTTAGTTGCGATGAAAAAGGAGCGCACCGGGTAATTAATTCTGAATCATCTGGAGTTTCTCTCAAGCTCCGTGCATTGACCTGGGGGCTACGCGCTATCGTTGATTCGTTCTGATACTTTGGCAGGGGTCCGCCACTTGTCTTAGACTCGGGGCGAGCCAGTTTCATAACTGAAGGGAATCTATGAATAGAAGCGGTATTAATTCATTCAGCATGACAGGCAGGCATGCATGTGCTTGTGTGCGTCACTTTCGCATGACAACTCTGACAGGTTGCTTAAAGAAGTATAAAAGAAAAAGAACGTCAAAGAACCAAAGAGTGAAATATTCAACGACTGCAGACTACACACAACAAAGCCGTCACCTGGACGAATCCGTTGTTGTTGTGTTTACCCTTAACACACTAAACATACCCACTCTCTTGCAGGGTAACATGTTCGTGGCTTCATTCCACAAAATCGAGCTGATATGACATAATGCACCTGCACGCTTATGCACTATAATTGAATTGAAGTAACGGTAAGTGATGAGTGGTTCATGTTAAAAAAAATATACGCTAATTATCACGAAGGCCTCTCTCTATAGCTTGTTTGTCTATGTATCCGTATCAATCATACCGCTTCTTTGTGCCTATAGTCTTGCCCCTCCAGCTCTCCATGCACCTCTGACTCTTCCCGCACCTGCAGCAGCCGCCCCAAAGTTATGCAGCCTTTCCCCAATGAGGTACGCTTCATCACGGATGCGGGCTGTCCATCCATTAAACACCTTTACTAGACCAATAGCGTTCTTGACCAACAATGCTGCCAGCGCAACAGCTGGGTATGAATGTCGATAGATAATTGCAAGTCGTGCAGCCTCCACAAGTTCCTTCTCGCCTGCATCAATGCCTGGGATGATATTGTACTTAATAAGAGCGCCGGTAAGGGCTGGGGGTCCAAAGATGGCAGCCCCGGCAATCGCCAGACCAGGGAGGACGAAAGCTCGGGTCAAGACGCTGATATCGGGTTGGATCCACCCGCCTCGCAATACCGTCCGGACTGCAACAGCAAGGCGAGTCTCTGGGAACATGGATGTGATCATCCGAGCACCCAGTTTCAAGTAAAGTAGGCCAAGTGTCCAGGCCTGAATGACACGCACTGTATGTCGGCTCGCCTCAGGCCCTCCTTCTCGTGATGCCTGAACTGACGCTGCGGTAGGAGGATACATATAGGTGTGAAGGGGAATTGCAAGATATAGCTCCATAAGTCCTGAGATAAGAAGTGGGAAAACAACGAGGAGGAAAAAGTAGGCATAAAGCAGTTTAGCTCCCCGCAGCAGAACTGCAGCGCCGCGGCGTTCCAGATTTCCAGCAGCCAGCGACTCTCGGGCAGCGAAGAAGCCATTTTGGATCTTTGTCCATACGCTGCGAGCGTGGAAGACCAGATAAGCTGCAGAACCCACAACGTAGACGCCGATGCTGAAGGCATAGATGTCGTTCGTTCGGATGTGTTGCGGAATCAACATCTTAAACATGCGTCGACCAAACACGAGCGGGATGATGGTGAAGCCGACTCCTGTAATCGCGGCAAAGAGCCAAATAAACAGGATGAAGAGGAATACTCGCGCCCGGAAGTGAGGTGGAATATAGACCATTTGGTATTGGTTGCTGGCGTATATATCGGTATCTTCCTGTCCATCGCTTCTTCGCCCATGTTCATCGACATCAAGAAAGACCCTCTTGCCCTTAGGTATCTTGACTCGGTCTGATGCAGGTGCGCGAACAAAATGGCCACTCTCAACAAGCTGGTTTGCGTCTTTGAGGTGATTCTTGTGTCGAGTAAGCGAGCGAATCTCACTATTATTCAGGGGCGCCCTCGGCTTCGCGTCGCCTCCGTCAAAGAAATCGGCCCAAGTCTTGGGTACAACACGGTATCCGTTGTTTAACTCCAGAAACAAGGTCTTGTACCAAGGAAGTCGCTGGTATCTGCGAGCGTTGCCCAAACACAAGCTTCCCTCTTCGTCAATCTTTCGTTCGCCAAAGAGGAAGTAGGTGAGTCGCAAGCCTCGAGCGCAAGTCCTGAACCACCAGGTATACATGGCATGAAGTCCGTCCCCAGGTCTAAAGAAGTTGACGGCAAGCGGCATAAGAAAGTTGTAGAAAAGTAGGTCCACAGGGAATTCGAGTACTGGTTCATTGGACGAGTAGTGGACGGGGAGAACTCCTGGAACTGCATAGGACAGACCCCAGACAACGCCACCCAAGCATACGATGACCAGCGCACCGTACACGAAAGCTGAGAAGAGGATTTTTCTCAACTGTGTAGTTAGGTTTCTCTCCAAAACATCACGCACAGGATGAAACTCGGGATCATCTGGGTCGCGAATAAAGTCTGTGAATCTCTGTTAGCTTAATATTCTTTGTGAAAGACCAGGTAAACTTACAGAGAACGCCTTGGCGCATGATCTTCCTGCACATCGATACGAAGAGGGCAAAATGGAACATGTATCCAGTACCAACAAACCAGTGAACGAAAACAGAGGTGAGGGGATAATTATAGGTAAAAAGAAGGCGAGACTTAAAAGTCGTGTTCTCAAACAGGGGAAGTAGGGCGCCATCCAGGAGAAGTCCACAGTAGAGTGGGAAGACAAGCATCTCGATGCTAATAATCATTATAACCTTCATGATTCCGCTGGCCTGGTGCAATGTGTCGATGATACCGGCTTCCCAGGCTTGCAGAATGTGACCGCGAGAAAATGGGCTTCCACGCTTGAGGTAAAGTGCGCCAAAGAAGAACAGGGTTGCATAGCCTGCTGCGATGGCCCAGAAGCGGTCCAGGCCAGACCAGTGAGCCAGCTCAGGATTCACGGAGAGCGGTCCGTCTGGTTCCCCAAGATTGACCACCCATGAATTGGGTTTCAATAGTGCAGAGGAGAGAGCGGTGATCTTGGGCCAGGCTACATCGGCTGCCGTTCTAATAGATTCCATGGACACGCCACTGGAGAACAAGCTGCCGCTGAGAACGAAACCCAAGACTTTGCTGATGAGTGTGAAGAGAGCCCCAATGTTACTTTTGACAGCGAGAAGCGCGCTGTGGCTGATGGCAGAAAAGTTCTGCATCTCTGCTGCAGACATGGGAAGATCCATGAAAGTATAGTCCAGAACTCGTGAGCCGGCACTAGTCCAGAGGGACCATGAAGCTTTTCTCGCTGTCAGAACTTGAGCGCCGACAAAACCACCAATAAGACCTGTGAACATATCGATCAGATTAATGACAACCCATAGACCAAATCCTGCAGCCATGACAGCCGCATCTTGCAAGAGCTTTGAGAACTCAAAGATCAAGCGAACAAGACGCATGGGGTTGGCGATAACCCATACGCTCACACGGCCAAAGTTGTAAGGAACAAAGATGCA
The DNA here is from genome assembly GCA_013184415.1 of Fusarium concolor. NCBI lineage: Eukaryota > Fungi > Ascomycota > Sordariomycetes > Hypocreales > Nectriaceae > Fusarium > Fusarium concolor. The sequence goes on from JABCJY010000076.1 coordinate 47,261, forward strand.
AGCAAAGATTGTTACGGAGACGAGAACCGCGCAGAAAATGGCGTTTTGGAAGAGTCCGGCGACAGGTCCGCGCATTCCTATGAGCTCCATGACACCTTCGAAGTCTTCAAGGTCTTCCATAGCCTCTTGATCAAGCCCGGCGCCAGGAGCATCACCCAGATCCTCGGGTTCTTCGGGATCCTCGGCTACGTCTGCATCAGGAGGGGGTGCTTCTTGGTGAGCGTCATCCAGCTCGGTCTCCCAACCATCAGTATCGTCTGGTTGGGCGGCGATGAAGGCATCAGCATTTGCATCTGGCCCAGCTCGCTGCTGATCATCTAAATCGCCCCACATGAAATCAGTCACCCTACCGACCAAACCAGCGGGACGATCATTTTCTTGACCTGCATCAATAGGGGCTTGCTCCGATGTCTGTGGCACTGGGGTTCCAAACGTTCCAGTACGCTCAATCTGTGGCGAGGGCGCATTCTCGACCTCTCTCGAGTCAGGCGAAGTGGTAGGGTGACTGGCGACGTAATCATCAATTAAACGGTGGGCAAATTCTTCATCCTTATCATAGTCGAATACCGACGGCTCAGAAAATTCTTGCGGAGCAGTCGATGTGTCTTCCTTTGGGGTGTCAACAGGAAGCCCAGCGAATGACCAGCTATTGTTGGCGAGAGGATTAACGGAGTCATGCGGCTGAGGACCATCCGAAACAGCACGAGGCCGGGAAGAACTCGGTGAAAAGCCCGACCTCCATGAACCTGTCTCGAAATCTTGATCAGGCAGGGGTGGCAAAACCTCCTTTTCCTTGCCCTTGCTGGAAGAGGACTCGCCGGGGGCATCCATTGGTGTGGGAAAGTCGTCAGAACCAGGTGTATAGGCCTTTCGAGATGAACTGGCGGCAGTAGAGCCAAAGCTTCCTGCTCGTTCTCGACCAGCGGTTGTACCATGATGGATAGCAACTTCGGGGCTGTCATCTCCGTCGTGAAGAGCTCGACGGGTGACGTCAACCCAGTACGAGAGCTTTCCTTCAAGCCCCTCCTCGTGGATAAGCTCCAGAATCTTTTCAGCATCACCATCAGCTTGACGATAGATCCGCAGATAATCGTAGACACTAGCACGTTCCTCTGCGGGACTAATCTCTGTCGGTAGCTGAGGTTCAGCAGGACCTGCCTCAGGAATAACGGTTTCCATAAGACCTTGTGGGGCGATGAGCTCGGAATTTGTTCGCCTACGTAGACGTGTATCGGCTTGAACCTGGACAGCAAAATCGACATCGCTCGCGCTCGCGAAAGGGTCTCCAGTATCGAGGGTCTCGTCATCTGATTCATCTGGGCCCCGAAGATCCTCCACATCCTCGGGCCGAACAAGCATTGGTTCCTGCTGCGGAATAGGATTTTCGGGGACTGCAAAGGCGGCACGCATGTTCATCTCTGGCTGCTGCTGAACAACGTAGTCCCTTACGAGGATAACGAGAATGAAGCACACGATGACCAAGACGGTGATGATTTGACCTTCGAGAACGGAGATGACTGCTCGGTTGACGGTTGGGTTTCGAGTCAGGTTGTTCAAGAATGCCACTTCTCCAAGCAAAGTAGGCGGGATGGACATGGATCCGGGTGTCGTGTTGGCGGCATCAGGTCGGTCGGACTTAATAGATACACCCCAACCTGTAAGCATTCGCATGAAGAAATCAGAAATGTTCTGTTCCGATAGACCCTCAAGCAGCGTCTTGGCAGCTGAAGCCGGAGTAGTATTCGGCACGAATAGGGGGCTTGCAGGGCATGTATCGATATCAAAAGGATACGGAGACATTCCCAGAGCTGAGCTTCCTGTCGATGCTGTCGTCTCATTGGCGCGGGATGTCATGGTGGTATTTCCAAATCCCTCATCGCTGATCCAGAACATGAATGACCAAACTGATCGCATAAAGTAAGGCAACCAGCAAAGCCATACACTGATAGCCATAACAGCACGAAGCCAAACCAGGACATTTTGCAGAAAATATCGGGCCATGTGTCCTATAAAGATATGTACTGGAAGAGACTGAGGCATGTCGGGGGCGTATAACTTGGTGAATCGGAAAGATGTCTTGCAAAGCTCGCAGTATTTCTTCTGGGAATGGGATAGCCACTCCATCAAACAATCTTGATGAACGTATTTAATACTACCGCTGCACTTGCATGGGTAGAACAGCGGCTCCTCTGGAGTTCCCTCGCCTCGACATATTCGACAGATACTAGGGGCAGCATCTTGAGGTTGTTGCAAGTCATCGGATCGAGTCGAGGTTCGGTGAAGGCCTTTGGCCTTGGCAATCGAAACCGGGTCTTCCATAACGACAATTATATTTCGGCGAAGGCGATTCGGAAGAAATCGATCGCGCCCACGAGGGGCTTATTTTATAGGGTTGCTGATGGGAGCATGCGCCGGCTACTGGAGTAGAGTCCGAGGGGTCTGAATGGAGACAAAGACAGAGCCGGAGAGACGGACAATGTGCCGACGGTCGATGTAAAAGAAGTATAATTTGGTTGAGAAGTTAATAAAAATCTTCAATCGAATAGAGCGTTAGGTATATAGTTCCTGCGTTAGGTCACGGAGAGGAATGTTGTCGCAAGAAGTTGAGGTCTCAAGATCAAGACCAAGATCGCCTCAAAGTGTTGAGAGACGAGACGTGGTTGTTAATAATTGCCCGTGCTGTTGAAGGAACCACTAACCGCCACCCCCCACAGTTTGAGTTAACCTGAACCCGAACCCAACCTGCGGAGGTGCCTTGCTAATGCGTTAGAGTGAACCGGGATCGGGGCAGTAATGTTCCGACGGCTACAGAGCAAAGACCTCACGTGCCAGCATAGAGAACTGTGGTTGATGTCATGGCACAAAGATAACAGGCTGGCTGCTGGGTGTTATTGGGGGACAAAATGATGGAACAAAGACCGTTTCCTCAAAGTGACGAGAAATGGCTTTATGCCAAAGACACATTATATAACGAAGGAGAGTTTCAGGGCAGGTATGGTATTAATAGTACATATTCTAGAACCATTTACTCCATACCTACGATAAGCAAATCTGAGACGGTTTGCTATTACCACGGTTTCGGAGTGTATTCGCATTCATCTTTCTGTCCAACTGAGACGCTATCACATAGGAAACGATTATCGGCTGCATGCCTGAGCCGTGCCGACCTAGGTCAGGCTGTCAAAGCCTTGAAAAAAAAAAAAAAAAAAACCTTAGGTTCTCATCTTGGGTAAAGTTTATACACTGATCAGACTGATGAACCATTGTCGACACCTTTTTAGTATCCCTGACGTATTATGTTTGACCTTTCAGCTCGATGTTTATGTCTGAGTTACATGTCAGCCAATCATCACGCGTAATCATGTTTGTGGCATCAAAGGGCGTTCGGATAAAGCAAGCTTGTGTGGTTCTGAATGACGTCGCAGTCATGCAGCTGTTTGAAAGCTGCAGGAGAAGAAGCAATCTATGTGGATGATTGCAGCTTATCATGCACTGACAGTGAACCGCTAAACTTGGCGGGGGGAATAGGATGGATGACACCACTCTACAGAAGTGATGTGCGTACTAACGTTAGAGATCTGCCACTCTAGGTTCGATGGATTCCAGACCAAGGCAAGGCAGCACAACTGGTTCGAACGACGTCAACTTGTGACTTCACTGCAGGCAGTTATCCCTCCTCTATCTAGTGATGATCTTATTTTCTATTTCTCTTCTTACAAGAGCCAAGAACTCGACAATTTCATTTCGGCTGCTTTCTTTCGCTGTCTCGCCTTTGTCTCGAATTGTGTCGCAGAAGAGCTCCTAGACCTCTCGCTTGCATCACTACCAGCACCACTATTTTACAGCACGCAATCCCTGTAGGTAAGCCATATTCAATCATCCAAAGCTTCCAAAACTTTCCCATGCCGACCTAAATAAAATTCTCTGCAACCCTGACCTGACCTGATTTTGCTCAAGGCTCTACTCACCGCGGAGAACATATTTGTTCACGGCGCATCCTCACGCGTAGCTGATCACTGGAGTGTTTGCTACCGCTCGCTCGCCTACTTTGGCTCTCGCTTCTCGTCGTCTACCATTATTGATTGCACTGACCGCAGCGCGTGTCTAGCTCCTCATCATGGCCGAGTCCGCCGGCTCGATCATGAACAGCAACGGCCACATGAACGGCAAAGCCAATGGAAAGACTGTTGCTGGTCGCAGAAGACCAATCAAGCAGAGAAGAAGTATTATTGCGTGGACTTTTAGTGTTGTAGCTAGGTATGTCTCCTTGCGCGCAATCATAGCATCTTGTTGCTGGCTTGATGGCTCTTCTCCATCTTTTCTGGCATCATCGCATCGAAATACCTTCGCTTCCAAGCACACTTAAGCTGACCTGTCCACGTTAGACTCGCGACATGGGCCGCCATACTTACTATCCTCTTCCGATGCCCCTCATCAATTGAGGAGTGCAACGAAACCTCTCCCTCGATCTGTAAACCCTACTTCCAGGTTAAGAACACCGTGCAGCCTCACGTTCAACCTTATTACGACCAATACGCAGCGCCCTACGTCGAGATTGCCCGCCCCTACTACGAGACTGTTGATAGTAAGGTCTGGCAGCCCGCTCGCGGATATACTGTTCAGTACGGAGCTCCTTGGGTCGAGAAGGCGCAGGCGCACACTCTGGCTCAGTGGGAGAAGAATGGACGACCCCAGCTTGTCAAGTACCAGGCTCTTGCGCGTGCGCATTATGACAAATCCGTTGGCCCTTACGTGAACCAAGCTGCCGAGAAGCTTGGCCCGTATTACCAGATCGCCCGTACCAATGGCCTACAAATCTACTACGAATATTTGCAGCCGGGCTATGAATTCGTTCACCCGTATGCTATTCGAGGTTATGACGCAGCCTCTGACTTCACCACTAACACTGCTCTTCCCACGGCTTACTGGACCTGGAACAAGACCTATGTCTTCATCGACAGCAATGTTTGGCCTCATGTCCGCTCTGTCTATGTCAAGAACGTCGAGCCACAGCTTGTCCGCATTGGTGAGCGCCTGGGACGTTACAAGGCCAAGGCCAAGCCTATCCAGGAGAACTATTCTTCAAGGTAAGATAATCCCAATTCCATATGATTGACATCATGTCTAACCTGACTAAGCCACACGACCGGAACAACTGTCTCGTCCTTCCAGAAGCCCGCTCCTCAGAGCTCCTCGTCTATTGAAACATCCTCTCAAGTTTCGTCTTCTCAAGCCCCTGTTGCCACTGAGAGCCCCGAACCCGAAGTCGAATCTGCTTCTCAGGAATATGTCAACCCTGTTCAAGCTCCTCCTGCTACTGAGGGTGAGAGTGAAAGGCGAAAGACGGCTCGGGAGATGGTGGCCCAAGACCTGGAGACTTGGCAAACCAAGTTTGCTAGCCAGGCCGATGAGGGTGCCACTGACTTGGAAGACCGCGTTGACGAGATTGCTAAGCGCATGATTGAAGAGAACGTCAACACTAATGGTCAGCAGCTGTTTGAAGACCTTGACGCCACAATTAACCGAGAGCTCGACGGTCTGCGAAGCAAGATCTCAGAACTTGCTGGATCGGACGCTGATAGTGCCGATGTGAATGACAAGATCGTTTCCGCTGTGCGAGCCTCAGGCATGGCCATCAAGCAGAAGGCCCAGGCCATTCGTCAATGGCGTCAAGGCTATGACGAGGAGCTCAAGGAGACTGTGATCACCGTTGCCGATGTTCATTTCCAAGTGCTGGACGAGACTAGAAACCTCGCCCTGCAGCAGATCGGTATGAGGTGGGCATGGACTGATGGCATCACGTATAAGGACTGGGCCAAGTATCATGAGCTCAAGGCTACGCTCAATGAGTGGACTGAGCAGCTGAAGCAATTGATTGTTACCCACCCAGCTCTGCTCGAGGCCCAGGATGCCGCCGCACGAGTTGAGGACGAGGGAATGGAAATTGCCTCTGTTGCTGCCAAGGAGCTGGCCCGTCTTAAGGAAGTTGCCCGCTATAAGGTAACTGCGAGAGACACTTCAGACAACTTCGACACCGATGCCATGAAGCTTGCTGCCGAGCAGGCTATTGCTGCAGCAAAGGAAGCTGAGAGTCAGACACCAGCTCAGGATGATAGTGCTGCTTCCAGCCTTTCGGAGGTTGTTGAGGAGGCCACGTCGCAGGCCCATAAGGTTGAGCAGGACTTGGAGGACTTTGTCGCATCGGTTGCCGAACCTGTTAAGGAGGGAGCCTCCAAAATCGTCGACTCTGCCAGCGAGAGCATTTCCAGCGCCTCGTCTGTTGTCGACGAACCTAACGTAATTGAGAAGGCGACTTCAGCCGTTTCAAGCAGCGCCGAATCTATCGTCAGCGACGCCTCCAGCCTCATCTTCGAGGGGGAGGAGAGCGCCAGCAGCATCGCCGAAGAGGCCTCGGAGAAGGTCGAGTCCCTCTCTTCCACGGTCTCTGAGTCTGCCGCCCCCGTTATCGAAAAAGCGTCCAGCGAGCTCTCGGAGGTGATCGAGCCCACCAATGTCGCAGAGTCAGAAGACAGCAGTATGTCGACCCCCCTTGCCTCGGAAGCAACTGAAGAGCTTATCGGTGACACCTATTCCGTAGTCAGCAATGGTAGTGAAGAGCCCCTTGCGGCCAGTGGCAAGGAGCCACTCGTCGAGATTGAGGAGGACCCTGTGATGCACCGCGACGAGACCCCCCTTTCTGACCAACATCAACAAGTCAAGCCTGCCTTCCTCGGTGCTGCGGCTCAAGAGGTCCCTCACCGACAGATTGTCCTTGATGATTACGTTGATACCGACGCGATTGCTAGCGCCACCGATGCTGCGCAGTCTGTCTACTCCAACGCCGTTTCTCGTGCTTCTGCACAGTACTCGAGCGCTCTCTCAGTTGTTTCTGCTCAGATTTATGGAACCCCCAAGCCTGTTCATGAGCAACTCCTGTCTTCTGTCTCGTCTTCCTACGACCAGGCAGTCTCCTCAGCTGGTGACCAGCTCGACAAGGCCAAGTCAGCTGCTACAACCGCCGCTCAGCAACTCCCCGCCACCACTACCGTGCCCACCTGGCTCGACTGGGAGAGAATTGAGTCTATTGCTTCCCAGCGACTCAACGAAGGCCGCCTCTGGGCTGAGATTCAGTACCAGAGCGCTCTTATCGCTGCCGGACTTGCTACCTCTACACCCTCTTCCGCCCCTGAGAAGTACTACGAGCAGGCCAAGATGAACTATTATGCTGGCCTTGGTGTCGCCCAAGACCGATACTCTAGGTTCCTGGCTGGCGCGTCGTCTGCTCTCTCATCTTTGACCGCCACACCTACCCCCACTGACCTCGCCGGATCTGCCTCCTCTGTCGCTTCTGTGGCACGGGAGTCCGCTGCTTCTGCTGCCCAGGCGGCAGGCGAAGCTGCTGGATCTGCCTACTCGGCTGCTGGCGATACTGTCAAGTCAGCTGCTCAGGCTGTTGATGACTCGATCTCCTCAGTTGTTGATGCTGCCAATGAGCAGGTTTCCGCTGCTGGCTTGGCTATTGGAGAATCCTGGAACAACATTGTTGAGCAGATCAGTGGCCAGGTATACGGCGAGCCTACTCAAATTGCCTGGTACGAGCACGTCTGGGGTGACGCCAGCTCATACGCCACTAAGGCCACCGGTGTTGCTGCTGACAAGGCATCTGCTGCCTCTGAAGCTGCGGCAGCTTCCGCTGTGACCGCCTCGGCCGAGGCTATGAAGCAATACGAAGCTGTCAGCGAGCTTGTTTCTGAGCTCATTAGCGGCAAGGAACCCTCTTTCACCGAGAGCGTCCTGTCTCGATTCCAGAGAGCTTACTCAACTGCTGCCGCTAACGCTGAAAGCCTCAGAAGCCAGGCCAACGAAGCTGCGGCCTCTGTCGGCAGCGCAGCCAGCGAAGCTACCGAAGCCGCCAAGAAGAGCTTCAAGCGGGGAAAGGATGAGCTGTAAGCGACATAACCCGACCAGGAGGAACATTCTTTTGGACGATACCCTAGATGAAATAACGATCGTTTTAATGCCATGGATGATGCGGAGGAAATCGCAAGAATGAACATGAAAAGGAGGTGGTAAAGGTGCAGGACACGCAAGAACAAGAACAAGAACAGACATAGGAAGGATGTTTTGTTGGTGCGTTTGATGGGATTTGGATCTCATTTGTGTTTGACGATGGCCGGCTGTTATGTATTTTTATGATTGGTAACCCTAATTGATGTATTTCATATAATATCGTGCTGTTTGGGCTCTTACATATCAATTTGATGGTGTGTGCCGGATTGGAAGTTCATCAGCAGCATCAAGGGGCATTTGTATCAATATCTTTCCAGCAAGATATCTAGGCAAACTTCACAGACAATCCTTCATCTACTGCCATGCCTTGCAGGTCTTCTTTAGTCGAGTACTCAAGTATCAAGGGGCGCCATTTGAAGACCAAGAGTTTATTTCAACCGATGAAAGCAACCAGAGAAGAAGATTCAACTCCACGCCATGCAGCCCATTTGTGCTTCCTATATCAAGCCCGAACCCAAGCTCAGTGTCCCGATCCATTGTCCCGTTATCCCATGGTGGTAATTCCTATTCCAAAATCTTCGAGTCCAAGAACTAAAACCACACCATGTCAATGTCAATATTTTTGTCCTCGCTGTCATCAAAAGGGTCAACAGGGACATTCAAATCTACAGCTGCAACAAGAGCCCAGTCCATGTTATCCTCCACTCCAGCAATGGCTAGTTCATCGGCGGTCTGTTCAAGAACATGGACAATGTTGTTTATGTCTTCGTCGGTGATGATGGGCTGATAGTCCTGCCAGATGGCAGCTTCGAAGCGGTTCATTTCGTCGGCGTCGAGGAGAGGTAGTTCGTCGATAAGAAGAGGTTCGTCTCCATTCAGGTGGAGGGGTTCAAGATCGCGGAAGATGTGATTGTTTCCAATGAGCTTTTGTTCGTCAAAAAACATGTCTTGGGGAGTGAGAGGTTGTTCTTTGTGCTCGCCTTGATCTTTGCCCCGGTCTTCGATTTGGCGTTCGCCTTGATCTGAAGGTTTGAGAGTTGTAGAGTTGGGGTGGTTCTCTCCAGATTCAACAACGTCTTTCATCCGTATGTCCTCAACTGTGGACTCAACTTTCTCAACATGCTGAAACTCATGAGCCATATAGCAAGGCTCAAGATTGCCGTTAGGCCAAGGCTTCTTCTCAATGTACTCATCCGGAAGGTCTTGAGGAATCCAACAGTCCCTGTTGAGCGAGACCGCGGTTAAACAGCTCTCAACGACCCAAATGTTCGGATCAGGATCAACAGGATGACCGCAGTCGGGATACATGTATCGAACCGGCTTGCACATAATGACCTAAATATTGTTAATAGAAGTGCTGGGATATCTTATGGTGAGGACTTACCTCTTCCTCCCGGATCCTAGGATGGTGGGGAAGGGAACCTCCAAAAGTGCCCCCATTCTCTAATTTATGCAGCTGTGGGTATGAGATTCATTGCGGTTTGTTGGACACTGCATCGTAGTCAAAGGCGTTGGGCTGTTTGCCGCTTACACGGCTTCACCCTATTGACACCGACGGCAAGGGTCAAAGAGATATCATAATCGAAGACGGGAAGCAAACGGTTAGACACGTCAACGAAACCGATTGGATGAATACTAAATAGTTTTATGGGACTCATAGGCTCTGATGCATTGCTCCTGGAATACAGAATATAATATAGTATTCGTGATGAGTTTCACGACCTTTGATCAAGCCAACACTCAACATTGCGAAATGCCAAGTACATTCGAATATACAAACGAGGATGTTCAGAGAATTATCTAATAGTGAATGAGCTTCAGATTTGTTAGTTAGTCAAGATCTTATCTCAAATGTATTGAAGGACATACTTGACTATACATGGCTCCAGATTCATGGCCATTTCCTTGCAGCTATTGTAACAGTGTATCCTGCCGATATCGGCCATTGCCCATCGATTCCTTTAGATAACTGCGGTTCTCAGCTAGGGCGGACTTGATATGAAGATGCCCAAGAACACTGGGGGTCCAGGGTCTGGCAGTGATAAAGAGAAGGTAAGATGACTCAAGGCTGTCTCATCTAGCTGTAACCTCAACATATGGCGGCCTTGTCAAGTCAACAGAGCGTTTTCACAAACATCACTTAATAGTAAGTAGATCCAGATTTGATCAATATTTTTCAGCATCGTTCTAGTCTTGAGGTTAAGCTCATGTCAACTAGCTTACATGTTTAACTCATCGATTCCCTGCCAAACATTTTCGTAAGACCATTGATATACTCTTGTGAAAGAAATTTCCATTGTAAGCGCCATCACATAACCCAATCCCAACCAATAACTCCAGGGACTTTTAAGCCTCGCCTCGGTACTGAATAACTCGAGGACTTGTCCATTCCCTCCCAAATCCGATAAATGCAACCAAATCCAGTATAAGTGACTATCGTCACGCTATATATACTCCCGCTAATGTGAACTGTTGAAAGCCAAATGCTATCAGAAAGAGAAGTAGAAACGGAGACCAACAATACGTGGCTACTCATCTGCCGACGCTGTATCTCGGGGAATCGTAAATATTTTAGAAAAAAAAAAGGGGGGGTCATCATGAGAGATAGAATCTCCGTATAGTCTGTGCTTAAGAGGGAGTGCCGCGCTCTTCAACACGCTCACCCTCAAAGCTATACAGTCGAACCTCTCCATCTTCACTGCCACTTGCCATGCGACTGTCACTCAGACCGACACAGGTGACAGGACCAGCATGGCCAGTGAAGCTGCGCTCACACTTTCCAGAGCGAGGCTCCCAGATCTTAGTCATGGAGTCATTAGCGCCTGTGACTACACGGAGAGTGTCGCCCACAAGGCCCCAGATACCCTCGACATGGCCAAACATGCTGCGGATACACTTGCCAGTAGTAGTGTCCCACAGGCGGACAGTATTGTCCAATCCACCAGTGAGCATGTAGCGCGGGGGAAGTGGCCGGTCGGGGTCGGAGGTGAATCCCGGACCATATGCCGCCCGAGTATCGACTGGCTCTTCGGAAGTCGCTGCAGGCGGACTGTTGCTTCGGCCGCTCGACACAGACGCAGCATCAGTGTTATCCAAATGAGGCATCTCATCGGGCTCAAAGTCCGCAGGCATTAGGAGAACCTGTTGAACCTGACCCACATGTCCTAGGAATGTCTTAATGCATTGCTTCGAGTCGATATCCCAAAGCTTGACTGAGAGATCATCTGATGCTGAAAAGACAACGCGGGAGGGCGAGTCAATTCGCACATGGTTGACCCAGTCAGTATGACCTCGGAGACAGAATGTTTGCTTGGTATCAAAGCTAAACACCTTCACCGTTTTGTCGATGGAGCCAGATGCCAGAGTACAGCCATCATAGTGGACTGACAGGACACCCTCAGTGTGACATTGGAGGGTATTCAGGCACTCTCCCGTCTGCCAGTTCCAGATTTTGATGGTCTTGTCAAAGCTACCGCTAATCAATTTGGAATCGTCGAATTGAAGCGTGCGAACTGCCGATGTGTGTCCCCGAAGTGTGCGCATCACTTCTCCAGTTTCGATGTTCCATATTTTGATCGTCGTATCATAAGACCCAGTTGCAAGGATATTGTCGTCGAACTGGAGACAGGTAACGCCATTTTCGTGACCTTTGAAGGTCTTGATGGAACAGCGACCAGTCTTCCAGTTGTATCCCACCTTGTAACGGTCGCGATAAACATCTTTCCATGGTCGAAACTTGCGCTCTTGCTCAAGCTGCTGTCGTGGCTTGCTCCCACAACCTACTCGAGAGCGTTTTGCGACTCTATCATCATTTTCGTGTTCGTCATCAGCTTGTCGTTTTCGTGAATCGCTTGGTTGTGTCTCAGCCTCACTGTCGATCTTTACCACGTCGGCGGCATTCGGTTGTCGGTGAACTTGTTGATGGCGACTCCACGCCATGAGTTTTTTCCTTTCCAGTAGAGGCAGACCCCAGCCGCACTTGGTGCATTTGCGGTCAATGTGTTGTTCGCACATGCGATGCCACACAACATCGTCGTCGGCAAGATTTCTCCATCTACGGCTGACTTGAGCGGCCTTGCAGAGAGAGACTGTGTCGAGATATGATAGTATTTTGTAGGAGAGTTCGGTGGGAAGGGCGGCAAGGAAGTCGATTTTGAGTTGCTCTTGAACCTCGCGTGATACGGTAGAGAGTTGGGGAAAGCAGCATTGTGTAATAATACCCTGGAGCATCAACTCACGGTGTTTTGATGGGGCAGCGGAGAAGAGAGACCAGACGTGGGTAATGGCCTCTTGGTCGGCGGAAGAAAGGCTGTTGAGCTCCTGATGTATGTTAGTATATAGCTATCATAGCGACCGACAACCATGAACAAGCTGGACGAGGTCGAAGTCGGAGGGAAGGCCGAGACTCACACTCTGAATGAAGCCCATCTTGGTCTCGTCGGCAGCGCGTCGACATTTTGAATCCGGTCGGTGACGGTAGCAAAACTTGCTGTTGGGATCTTTCTTTCGAATGGTAGTGGTATTGTTGGGACTGGGTGATAGAGGCATGGCTGTCTTGGCTTTGCCAAAGGGTGCGTAGAGGCCAGGAATGTGTTCCTTGAGGAACGGGCTGACGGTCTTGCCGACCAATTCGGAAGGCATTTTGACGAGGCGTGGATTGATTTCTTGATCGGATCGTTGTCTATCGCAATTGTTTTTGGAGGGTTGTTGTTGAGAGTTGTCTTCGAGGTGTTGTTCTGAGTCGGTGTCGGAGACTTTCAACAAGTCGCCGTTGGTAGCAGGATGATGTTGTGAGGTTGAGTCAAGTTCTGTGGACGGCGCAGGAGCATGGCGATATGTAGAATTTGTTGTCGGCGCCGAAGCAGTATGAGAAGCAGAAGATGAAGTAGGTATAGAAGAAAGAGGTAGAGTTGAGCTTCCGAGGGCTGCGACAGATGGATCGGAGGAGGGCCGATGGCCGTTGACAAACGAGGGGCTTTCCATGGCGCGGCGCAGAAGCAGAGGTATGTAGTATATACTGTACCGAACTGTAAATTAAAGCAAGGGCCTAGATTGGAGTCGCGCGATGAGAAGGTGAGATATCGTAACTCGCAGGGCCACGTCTGGGGAAGAGTCAGCCTCTGGCCTCTGAGAGGATCTGAGGCAAAGTGACTGGCGGATGGCGTGCTGAGGCCGAGCTTGCTGGTCCACCCTAGCACTGTGAAAGACTCAGACACCCACCCCGGTCACGGGCGGTGCGACAAGTCGGACAAGAGAATGCTGATTGTTCTTGGCTCGAAAAGGCGCTAATTGAGTTGTGGAAGGAGGTGAGACAGGACTTGATTTGCTGTTTTGTCTCCGAGGGTTGTCTGGAGGATTGAGGTTGGCTGATTGTAGAGTACTTGATTGTAACGAGTGTCGCCGCCAACCTAAGTTTTGTGGCATGAAAGGTTGAGGTGAAAGGAATGGGATGTGACGTTTGGCCAACCTTGAGAGAAAGATGGTTCGGGTCGTCGGGGAGGGCCCCTCTTTCCTTCCTGAGCTGAGCCGAGTTCTGTCAATTCCCATTTTTGTCCCATTTTTGTCCCATTTTTGCACCAACTGTCTGTCTGGCCTGAACAAATGGCGGGGGAGTGACAGGGAAAGAGGGCCCTTCATTGCAACCTCGACTTTGACTTTGGCCAATTGAACATCTCAAACTCAAGACACGGCCAACATTGACGATCATATCACTGTGAACTATTCCATAGCTGCATAGCTATCAACAATAAACTTATCTCAACATACATACATCCTCCATTTGTGCGGCCATATCTCCCTGCCAGCCAAGATTCTTGAGTAACCCCCTGTCAACTTGTCCGCACTCATTTCAGCCCTGGGGCGTCTGGCCTTGTTGATTCTGTTCAATCATCTCGCAATAAGCTCTTTCAAATTTGGGTCCCGAATGGCGTTATCAGCGGCCGATCTAGCAAAAGTGGGTCTAAAACACGGCAGTCGGTCTGTGTAAGTCAAGATGGAGGCTCTGCTTAGAGATACAAAGTGATGACATTCGCCACTTGAGCTTCGCCATGAGAATTGATATGGAATTCGAATAATTCACCAAAAATCATCTGTCAGGAACAAGGCACGACCTCTCACAGCATCATCAGGGGGTCTGACGCTATTTGCGACTTGGCTTCTACCAACTCATGCACCAGAACGGGGTCTGAATTAGACTTGGACCCTTTGAGACCCTCTGCTAACGGCGAAGAGGCATCCTCAGCAACGGTAAATGGAACTGGACATCTCACGTGGGAAATACCATCTATCCACTTCATGTTTACTTACACTGTAGTTTCGGTGTTGCTCGGTAGATGAAAACAAATGGATCCTTGAATACCGCCGTGTTCTCGTCCTTGTTACATAAAAAGTCCCCATCGTCAAATTTTCCCTTTCAAAGTCTCCTCTTTTTTACGTCTTCTTTTCTCTTAGACTTGGCATTCTTTTTGGCTTCTTGCTTTCGATAGGTCGTCACAAATCTGGGTTTTACTTATACGCACGCCACAAACAATAGCCACAATTCGAATTCATTATCACTAACAAGTCATATTTTGTTTCTCAGCAGAGTCACGAATTGAAACAACCTCGGTTGTTGTTCTAGAACTCATCGTCTGAGATGATGCGATTTTGCCTTGTCAATTGGACCTTTCTCGGCCCAATGTCGCCTTGTTTGTCATCACAAGTCTTTCGCCATCCCGAGATCCGAATGGACACATCCTGACCTTGACGGCTTATCAATAACCACTCTACCTTGAGAAATCACCACCTAATCAATCATCACGCAACAGAAGATGTTTTATTCATCCGGAGCCTCCGTATCTTTCTGCGATTTGGACTTCACTTCCATTGTTCTATTGGCGACGCTGACTAGATCAGCCACCGTCCGTCTGGTCACATGGGCAGCTTGAGACTTTGTTGCTCACTTTGCTATTTGAGCACATCATCGCAAGCATAACCGTGGCGCTGAACCATAACAGTGAGCACATGAGCATTGGCAAGGCCATGGTTCTCACTACTAGGGGAACCCTTTTGAGCTCCTGGTTCTTACGTGGCCATGTCCAGGATTTCGACTAGGTCATCGTTGGCCATCACTCACTCTCTCACAATCCAGAACCCAGATACCTGGAGAGTCAATTATGCATGTAGGTGGCATAGTCGAGGATCATCATATCTTGGATCCGTAATGCCCATGTTCGGGACTTTCTCTTCGACTCTGCGGCACATGCTTCGCACAGATCTCAGGGCACCCATCCATGCCTAACGGCCTCTATAATAGGACATGCCAGATTCCATAGATAGCCTCAAGCGCAAGCTTTCCTACCTGCCTGCCTTGTTCCCCCAGGCGCGCGCTGCAGTCCTGTTTCAAATAGCATCGCGACATTCTGTGTCGGTGTGGCGAAATTGTAAACAAAGCAAAAATCCAATCTTGTTGGTGTTTCTGATTCGTCCCTGATATAGGATGTATAAGCAACGGGCATAAATCTGCAACTAGCGAGGTTTGCTAGGAGAATGATATTTGATCCACGTCAAAAGATGAGTTGGCTTATGAATCATGATCGAGGATCTTTTGTCTCGAATATCGAGCCGGGCGCAATATTGAGGTCGGGCCTGTCCCGACTCATGTGTGATGTTGATGCTTCAATGGTGAATTGGTGAGTTGTCCGGAGTTTTTTTGCCCTCAATGATGATAATGCATAACTTCGTCATTCGTCGAATCTGACACAGTCAGATTATGCATGCCTGACCACTGCAACCCTTCCAAGACTTGTTCAGTGACATATCTGACGTGCATCTCAACTCGATCACCTCCCAATAGAGGCCGTCAGATGAAGCTCTGTGTGCGAGAACTGTCAGAATATAGACCGACTTTGCAAATAGTTGCTTCATCAACAAGATTCGGTGAGATGGCCGAGTTGGTTATGGCGCCAGGTTAAGGTTAACCTTAACACCAATTTCCTGGTGGAGCAATCCTCCTGGGTTCGAGTCCCAGTCTCATCAAAGATTTCTTTTTTGCATTTTCTGCAACCTGATATTTCCGCTCATTCAATGCTGTTCATGGCGTTCTCTTTTCTCTTTTTATTTGGAGCCTGGATCACGCCAGTAGAGCTGTAGCTTGTTGTGCTTGGTTGAAGCCGAGTTACGCTTAGCTGCCCTCAACATGCCCTCCCGTCGGCGAGCATGACTTCATCTATGATATAATCGTGTCAATAATTTACGGCAAGAATATGAACTTAGGCCTTTAATTTGCTTCTTCTGCCGTTCGGTATGAAAAGTTCTACTTGAAATCGTCATCCTGTAAAGCACTGACCTCGATTCAAAGGCTAGTAGTGACTCAGCATCATCGATCGTTGATATCGCTCACAAGAACCCAACCGTTGTCTCATTAACAACACTCAAGATCGAACTCCACTACACAATGAGAATGAAATAAACCACTTAACGCGTCGAGTTCATTTCAATCGCGAATCTGTCGCGGTCACAGGCTTGCCACTTGCATCACAATCGCCCAGCCACGCGATGACCTATCTAGATTCGATGCGATTAACCTCTTGGATCGAAGATTCTCCCTTTTTTAATTAAGAGATCAGGGGCACTAGGGATTGGGTTCAGAAGTACTTGCAGCAGGGCTAGTAGCAAGTCGTGCTGTTGGTCCTGGTGAGATGATTCATTGAATCGACTATCAATCAATGTCGTCATGGATAGATGAATGTTTTTGCAGGCCATGACGGAATAGTCAATTTTTATGAGAATAATTGTTTCACTTGAAGTGTAGGACTGAGATGTATAAGATGGGTTTTCTCCTCGGGTCAAATAAAAAGTTTGTTCTCATCATCCCTCAGTCTTAACACTCATCTGCAACTCACAACTCACACCACAACCACTTTCCAAGTTACCCAAACAACTTCAACATGTCCTCCGACGGTCTTCAAGATGCTCCCTCCAGTGAGTTCCAGGACAACTCCTACGTTTCACGCCCTGGTGAGAAGAATGAGTCGATCCCTGTGCAGTCCGACTCCGACAGAGTCCAAGATCCCATCGACACAGACCAGGCCAACACTGACGCTCAACTCGGTATGTTCATGCATTCCACGCTCTTAAGAAGTATCTTCTAACAATATTACAGAGCGTGATGACAAAGATGCTATCGACAGCAGCAACATCATTGAGAAACGCACTCGAGGCGCTGCCCAGCCCAGCGGTACCTACCAGGAGCCCGGTGATGAGGAGGGTCTTCCTTCTGATACCGGTCGAAGCTCCAACTATTAAGCAAGTTATTAAAGCGTGAAAGCGTTCGATTGATGGAGAGCGTACCTGTATAATAGATATTTTGCAATGGAAAGAATATGAATAGTCACAGACTTACAATGATCTCGACACTCGTGATGATGTATAGTATTTATGCGCCCTTGAAGTCTTCTTTTACGACATGATGGATTATTGTTCTCGTGGTGTCATTGCTTGGCTATCATCCCTTGTCGTGGGCTATTGTATGATTATGCTTCTAATGTGATATCAGCCAGCTCTTGGTTGAGCATGGTTGAGCGAAGACTTGGCACATCTGGTGGAATAGTATTTGTTCTACACCATTCTAAAGTTCGGTATTGAAAGTATCTACAGGGGATTTAGGAGATGAGATTATCTTCCAGAAATAAGAATGCTTTTGGCTCTGGGTTACAACGCGTTGACCATCACCTTCATATCCAACGTCCCCTTGATCAACGAGATAGAGGTATTTATCACTGATTACTTAGAGGAAGCTATTCTCTGAGAAATTGCTTCATTATTCTCCTTAATGCATCACTGGCTTTGTGTAAGATGTGAGAGAATTCCGAGGGAACAAATGAGGTGTCAACTTGAACACGAGTTCGTACATTAGAACTTCAATCGATATGTAAGAGTGAAGTTAATGACCAAAGGGACTCCACAGTACCCAAGTGAAATTAAACAACTATCTAACACAGCACAAGGAAACCACATATAACCTTAATAACAGGGCAATAACGGAAAGAACATCGGCACTATAGCACTTACACCGCGATCCAGGGTAGCCCCCATCCGAATGACAAGCTCCCCCGCCGGGACCGCAACGGGAAGCCCCACCCAGCCGCATCGAAAATCTCGTTGTCAATCAGTCCAAAAAAAAGTGTCCCACGCGATAGCTACACCTTTTCTCCTCCGCCATCTCTGCCCTTACATTTGTCGCAACCGATGCAAGCATGGCGGCAGATAACGAAGCTCCTGCCGCGAGCAGCGCCAATGAGTCTCGTCCCTCGGGCGACTCTAACAATGCCCCTAAAAACAATGACAATGGCAACCGTCGCAACCCGCGCCATGACCACCGAAAGCCTGGCAAGGGACGATCAGAGAAGGGACGCGGAGAATACGGGTAAGCTTTCATCTCAATTGCCGGAATGAGTACAGTTGCCAACGGCGCTAACCAGAAATTAGTCGTGAGAAGGGCGACAAGCGCAAGAGGAACGATGATTTCAAGGAGTTCAAGCGTCGCAAACTGAACAAGCAGGGCGATTCTGCTGATGGCGAGAACAGCAATAACCCCTTCTCAAAGGATGAGATTGCTGCCGAGGAACGACGACCCAAGCGAAAGGTTGCTGTCATGGTTGGATATGCGGGCACTGGTTACAAGGGCATGCAAGTCAATGGCAACGAAAAGACCATTGAGGCCGACTTGTTCAAGGCTTTTGTCGCCGCAGGCGCTATTTCCAAGGCCAATGCCGACGACCCCAAGAAGTCAAGTCTTGTCCGATGCGCTCGAACGGATAAGGGTGTGCACGCCGCTGGCAACGTCATCAGCCTGAAGCTCATCATCGAGGATGAGGATATTGTCGACAAGATCAATGCCGAGCTACCAGAGCAGATTCGAGTCTGGGGTATTCAGCGAACAAACAACGCCTTCAGCTGTTACCAGACTTGCGACTCAAGATGGTACGAGTACCTCATGCCTAGCTACTGTCTCCTTCCTCCTCACCCCGAGACCTTCTTGGGCCGAAAGTTGGTTGAGTTGGCCAAGGAGCATGGTGTTGAGGATGAGTTGACTGCCAGAATGGAGGATGTCAAGGATTTCTGGTCCGAAGTGGAAGAGAAGGAGATCAAGCCCATCTTGGCCCGATTAGACCCCGAGACCAAGGCTGCCGTGTTGGAGCGAGTACACGTTATGGACGACGAAGAAACTGCTGCACGAAAGGAGGCTGCGAAAGCCGAGAGCGCGCCCACGGAGAAGCCTGCCGCTGAGACACCCGCTGAAGAGGCTGCTGAGAAGACCACAGAGTCTGAGGCTCAACAACCTGGCCTTATCCTGGAGAGCCATCAGCCTAAGAACCGTGAGCTCGGCCCAGTTGATTTCGCCCTTCGGGACATCAAGGCGGCCTACGTCGCCGCAAAGCGACGGTACCGTGTCAGCACTGAGCGCCTGAACCGTCTCCAGGAGGCCCTCAACAAGTACAACGGCACAAGAAACTTCCACAACTACACTGTTCAGAAGTCATTCTTCGATCCCTCGGCCAAGCGACTCATCAAATCATTCATCGTCAACCCCAAGCCCATCATCATCGGCGACACAGAATGGCTGTCTCTCAAGGTTCACGGACAGAGTTTCATGATGCACCAGATCAGAAAGATGGTCGGTCTGGCTAGCTTGATTGTCCGATGTGGCACTCCCATGGAGCGTATCAACGAAAGCTACCAAAACCAGAAGATGGCCATCCCCAAGGCCCCTGGTCTCGGACTCTTGCTTGAGCGACCCGTTTTCCACAACTACAACCGAAAGGCGACCGAGACTCTTCAAAGGCCGGCGATCGACTTCGGAAACTATGAGGAGAAGATCCAAGCCTTCAAGGATAAAGAGATTTACACTCGTATTTTCAGCGTGGAAGAGAAGGACAACTCGTAAGTACTGACGTATGGTGAAGTTGGACAAGGCTAACAAGACACGGCAGGTTTCACATGTTCTTCAATCAGATCGACCAGTTCAAGACAAATCACTTCCTGTGGCTCACGGCTGGCGGTATGAAGGCTGCCGAGATCGCAAGGGACACTACAGGTGAAAAGGTGCAGCAGGATGTTGATAAGCAGCTCGGAGATGAGGATGAGGAGGACCCCGAGGGCGGTGAGGGTTAGAATGTGTAACAGTATAAACGGGGTAGAGTCAGATCAGGTTTTCATACGATATGTTGTAAACGAAGCATTGTTTCATCATCGGACCTTTCGGAGAAGATTTCTACCATTGAAGTGATGTTGAGGATGGTTGAGCGACATGAGTAACACGACTTCCGTGTCTTAGATAGCTGAACTGCTTTGAAATCATGCATATTTCTAAGTAGTGCTTGTGAAATGCTGTGCGACTGGTTACCTCATTTCTTTTCATCGTATCAAGCCACGAAACACAGGATGCTGTGTAAGTGAAGTTGATTTCCTTTTTGGGCGACTGGTGAAAGGACCCGCTGACCAAAAGGCGAGGGTCCATTTTGGAGCCCAAGTTGCAGCCTCAGGCATAAATTCCAGACCCCGGCCAGCGCACGGACCGCCCACAAGTTGCACAGGGTTTGAAAACCCCAATTTAGCGACATCTCAGAATTGCCTACTCTCAAAAATTATCAACGGCCCGCAACACCATTCAATCTTCGTCGTCGTCAATCCACGTAGTCGAACCAGCCGTCAAAATGAGCGCCCAGGCCCTTAACAAGATCGCTCCCAACAGCCCCTCGAGGCAGAACCCCTCCGAGCTCGAGACCAACATCGCTCAGGCTCTCTACGACCTCGAGTCCAACACCTCCGACCTCAAGGTTGCCCTGCGACCTCTGCAGATCGTCTCTGCCCGCGAGGTGAGAATACCATGAACAAATAAAAACCTAGGTCTCCTTTCGAGAAATCCTGTTCCCACACAAGAAAGAAATCGTCTTGCAATGGCCCCTCCGCCTCCCGGCGCGCACAACTCGTCGATCTCGAGAATATTGAGATAATTGAGATGTTTTGATGCGCAACTCCCGTGTCGTCGGGGCGGAGGCGTGTCAGCCGGAGTATCATTGACTTCTGTGGAACAGGACGGGAAGCGGTCCAAGGTTTCGTCCTGGAGCTCGCATGCTGACTTGGGATCTTGACTAGATCGAGGTTGGCCACGGCAAGAAGGCTATTGTCATCTTTGTCCCCGTCCCTTCCCTGCAGGGCTTCCACCGCGTCCAGCAGCGGTAAGATATTCCCTCCCTGAGTTTTTCAGTATAATACTAATACACCACAGCCTCACCCGTGAGCTCGAGAAGAAGTTCTCTGACCGCCATGTCCTGATCCTCGCTTCTCGCCGCATCTTGCCCCGCCCCAAGCGATCTGCCCGCTCTCGCAACACCCAGAAGCAGAAGCGACCCCGTTCGCGAACTCTCACTGCCGTCCACGACGCCATCCTCGAGGATCTCACCTACCCCGTCGAGATCGTCGGCAAGCGCGTCCGCACCAAGGAGGACGGCTCCAAGCTCCTCAAGGTCATCCTTGACGAGAAGGAGCGTGGTGGTGTTGACTACCGCCTCGACACCTACTCTGAGGTCTACCGACGATTGACAGGCCGCAACGTCAACTTCGAGTTCCCTCAGAGCGGTCCCGCCGACTACTAAGTCAGCGGTTGCTTCGAGATGAAATAGAAGAAAAACCACACTATTTTCCTCATCAGGGCTGGGAGTGCTTTTAACTTGGTTGGTTGGTCAAAAAAGGGGCTTGGCGTCTTAAAGAGAGTAGCTTGATAAATGGTACAAGCAAGCTGCGTATGATTTGACAAGACAACTTAAACACTTCTTCCGTCCATGACTCGTCCACTATTTGGGTATCTAGATCTATGTGTCTCATGTGCATGTCTTTCCTATCTTTAATCGTGACTGATGCGGCCAACTCCGAGCACACACCAATAAGCCAACTCTCGCTTCTCCTGAGCATCCTTTTCCCTTGGTGCTGTCTCAACATCCTGTTGAGAGTCAGGCTCCCACTCCATCCTCACAAACATGGGTATCTCCAGAATATCCTCGTCCTCCTTGAGTGGACTCTTGTCCTCCTGATCGTCAAGTTTCAGTGAAGCGGGAATCACTTCCAAGATGATGCTGACCCAGTTGCGCCCTCGCTCCCAAATCTTACCGGCTTCAGGCTGACCACTGCTCTCTTCACCTTTTCGTTTCTTGTCTCTATCGTCGTCCTTCAGAGCATCATCCCACATATCCGTGTTGGCATCAATATCAAACTGGGGACACAGAATGGTAACCTTGCTTGAGAATCTGCCAGGTGTACTGTTTGGCGTAGCAAGTGTAACCTTGATGCTGTCGAACAAGGGGTTCTTGAAAGTTATGATGTAGTGATGCGGTCTGAGTGGCTTGAGAGGCCGCTCTTCTTGGATTTGTGGGCGCTGTGTGGTAGGTACTGGCCCAGCTGTGGGGTTGAGAGGCTTGATCTCGATGGTGGGAATGTACGACTTTGCGACGAGCTTGATCTTGAAACGTGTTGACGTGACCTTGTTCTCCGGTTTGGAGATAATGTGTCGACACACAGAGCAACGCTTAGAGCGCTTTGTTCGGAGGAGATACGGTATAGGTCGTAAGCCATCCTGGAATCTCTGAACCTCTGCTTGTTGAAGGTTCTGCTCTATAGAAGCCGTTGTGTCCCATCCTTCTTGGTGCAATTTCTTGATTTGAGAAGATTCGTCCAGGTCTGCCATCTTGAGACCTTCTTCTGTCGTGAGAGCTTCACGCATCACATCTGAAGGGCCATTACGCTTGCGGGTATGGCTATGACCGGTGTACATAGCCATGATACGAGTTAGTGCAGCAGGTGATCCAAACCCAACATTATCGTTAAGCGAAGACATGCCGCTCGAAGAAGCATTGGTGTCTGCTAGTTGCGCCTGATAGAATGCCTTCAAATTGGCAAATTGCAAGTCTGTATCGACATCGCTGTCTGCCGGTGGTGGCTCCTCTGGGTTCTCCTTGCGACGCTCCTTGAACTCTCTTGCTGTGAGCTTCAGATCACCGCCGTTGTTGATCTTAGAGAGCTGTGAGTGTATACCACTGGGTCGGTCAAAGTCGATACCGATTTCGGTCGAGGTCCAGTTGCAGTACTGGCAATACAGAGCATACTGTCCGCCGTGATGCGAGGAGGGGTCCGCGCCTAGTTGTGCCGGCTCCGTAGGGGCCAGGGCCATAACCTGGAGAGGTCCGATACACACGGGGCATTGGTAACAGCTTCGGGTACATCTGAGAGGCGCATGTCAGGCTTGGTCTCGGACCTCTTCTTGGGTTTGTTTGTTTACCTGTTACCCTCGCTCCGCAAGTTACTACTAGGAACCTCAAACAGACAATTAGGGCAGTAATATGTAACGACTTCTTCATTAACACATCGTGGGCATCGTATTTGCTGGCAGTCTTCGCAGTAGAGCAGGTACTCGAGGGGGTAGAGGCTGTAGTTTGATCGAGGATCGCGGGGGTCAAAGGACGGCTCGTCGGAGGATTGTGATTGAGGCGCTTGTGACAGCTCGGTATCGGAACACGGACACTGGATGTACGTGTAGGATATCACGGGCGCCATTGTTTGGGTTTGCCGTGGAGTTCGCCAGACTCGACCTGACGTTGTTAAGGGAGCTTTCTTGAAACTGGGGTCTTTGTGCTCGGTGTGAGGTGGGCTAAAGTGAGTAGAGCTATGGCCATTCGGTGAAGAGCCAATCAGGAATTTAGAATCTCATATTAACTGATACATCAAGCTGTTCTCACAAATGTTTAGCATTCTGCCTATGAATATTAATAAATGATAATCTGTTGGCTTCTTTCATATCTAACTAAATCTCCCTCTGATGAATAGAATCCTAGGCTAATATATTAAGAAATACCTAAAGCTTTAGGTAAATCTAGGCAAAGCTTAGGTAGAAAATAACCACCTGACTGGGCATAAAAGTGAACCTCGACTAACTCACCGGTTCATCGTTTCCATTCTTCACCGTCTTCTCTTCATGAATGCCATTTCCATTTTTTGTTTCACTTGGACAACATTCATGCGTATTTATAGCCGACCTAGTTCAGCATCATAATCCACAATGCCTTTACCAAGCCAAATCAGGGAGTGTTTAACATCAAACTGCAAGGAATATGCCATCGTCTGGAAAGGCATGAACTGGGTCTTGATACAGCGCATTCATGCATTCCGAGACAGTGGCGTCGAATAGAAAAGAACTTCAGTGTGGTCGAAGCTCTCGCTTGGTGAAACACACACCAGAGAGGGTGGTAACCGCTCCCTAGCTTGAACCCTGAATATTTGGACCATCCAGACTTTAGACATTTTCACGACGTTAGTGGCAAGTTCACGTCCAGCTTTAAGGCGGGAACTCGACCAGATGCGTCTAGACCGACCAAGTCTGACATTCGGCCGACAAGCTCAACCTTGTCTGTCTGTCTTTTGTCTCGCCTTAACAAGAAATCTTCAACGATAATCCCTTCTGAGATCTAAGGGTTCAACTGTTGGGTTTGTTCCGCACCCGAACAGCCCGAACTCGGGCTCCGGTCTCCATCAATTCTTATGCTGTCTCGCCGTGCCATGCCTTGTCTTGAATTTCGATATGACGCCTCCACGACAATTGACTGCGGGGTTCTCTGCTGCGTTGTTCGTGAACTAATCCCTAAAGTTTGTTGATTCATGATGACAAAACACTTTATGCCTGGCTTACTGTGCATGTCAAGCTAGAGTCAAACAGAAATGTAGCTTGTCTCGTCTGCGTCTGCCCCTGGTCTGGGCTGACCCTGTCCAGACGCTGCCCCTTGGTCCAAGCAGAAACTAGGCTTGGCTGAATTCCCAAATGGGCTCAAGTATTGAAGCCTCGAGTCGGTGCGGCTGATGTTGGTGGCCACCACCATTGAAGGAGATGGAATAGGTGGTTACAGGCTGCAATTGCCGTTGTTATTCAAGGGATCCTGAGATATGGAAGATCCTTGCCTCTGAGATAATCTGGCATGTCCCAGTGGAGCTGAGCATCTCATCAATCTCCATCTTCTAGACCTGCCTAGCTAGACGGAACCGTGGAGACGAAGGCCTGTCTAATTCCCGAAATTTTGGGACGTCACAGATTACAAATTTCGCTGACCTTGAACGAAATTACGCCACTTTCTCTTTGTGAAGATGGCAATCACAATCAAGCAGGCTCTGACCCTTGAGGCTGCTGCTGTGCTATCGCCGGGACGATCGGTTCATTGATCATCATCATCATTGATGCTACTGTTTGTGTGACTGTGACCAACATACTGTATGTAGTATGTTGATGCATTATGCAGCGACACACACCATCACTTATCTTGACTATTGAATTGCGCAAGCTGTGTCCCAAAGCCTAATGCTCATATGAACATACTAATGCTAGTCGTTGGTGGTGTTCGAGATGCGCTCGCTCCGATAGATCGGATCGGGAGCTGAAGACAAGGAAGACTCTACCCTGGCGGTCCAATAGACGATGATGAGCTGACAACGGTGGATGATACTTTGGCGGCCTGGCCCATGCTACTGGGGCTCTTTAACCTCTGACAGGGCTCACCGTTTGTTTTGCTTCTGCATATCCAACGGATTGAGCATTGATCGGCTACAGCCCAGCTGCTGCAGTGCTCTGCAACAAACAACAACAACAACAACAACACGTCAATAGCTTCTAGTCTTCAACTCGTTAATAGGCGAGCCGCCTGCAGGGATCGCCAGTCAAGAGAAGAGCCTTTCTGGACTCTGCACTAGCGCTAATGCGGTGGCTTGATAGTCTTACAAGTTGGGTTTGGTCTGGCTTAAATTCAAATTCCGACCGTCGGGGCCCTTGACCTCCCGGGTCCAGGGTTCGCCCTGTTGGGCAAGGCTTGGCTTGGTGCTGGCTGTGGTTGTAATACTCCGTGCAGAGGTAGAGTAGCAATATTAACATGAGCTATCCCCCTGAGGGGTCTGAGGATCGTCTTGTCTTGTCTCGACCTCTGCCTGAGATCTCTTACGTAGGACCCGTCATGGAACCCTGTGCCTGACGTCTTTCTCAACATGGCTGTATCACTCGAGAAGTGATGTTATGTTGGTTTTTGTTTTTGTTTTCTACACGCTCATAAAGACAAGGCTCTTTTTTTCTATTCTAACACGCACGGGCAGAAGGAGAACAAAGGCTTGGCCTGCAACATCCCGACGACACGGCTGGCTGCCTCGATTGCTCAGCTGCCACAATATTCGTATTTTTTGGTTCCAAGGTCAAACATCAAATATCACACACATATATATACTACTCTCACAAAGCCGACCGTAATGGTGAACTCTAGACAGAGCTCCCTACGGTTCAAGGCTTTTGTGAATGGGAGAATGGATGGTCACCGTCCAACAGTGAAGCGGTGGGATGGTGCTGCAAGAATGTGTTCAGAATGGGACAACATCCGTCGAGTAAGTTAGGCAATTCTTTCCTGTGGCAGTGGATATCTAATTACGGAAATAGGATCCTGAGCTGTGGTTTCGAAATGGTAATTGTATGGTATATCTTCACGCAAAAGGACATTCTCAACGAGGTCCCTCATTCAAAGTCCCCTTTTCAGCTCTTCTCGACACACAATGCTACCCACTCATTCAAAGATTTCTCGTCTGGGAGGGTGTTCAACAACCTAATCTTCGCGAGCTCATGAGATGGAGTCAAAAGAATCCTACACGCAAAATCGAGCTGTATATCCCACCGCCATCAACGGTAGACAAGGCCCAAGCTTTCAACTATCACCTTGCAACACGCAACTTCTTCGCATTTGTGTTTCGCAGATCAATGGTCGGATATAGTCTCGGTGGTGCTCTCATCGGTCTTCTTCACAGCTTACATGAGTTTCGCTCTGGCGTGGATGACAATGTCTCAGATATGATGGAGTATTTCGACGAGGAGGGATATCTCGACATGGCGAATCAACCCAACCACGCACTTGCGATCCTGCAACTGGCAGAGTGTTTTCAAATGAAGGAGCTCTATATCCGAGCATTTGCTCACTGCGTCGGAATGAGCGAACACTTGTTCGAAAACACTGGGTTTCAGGTATGTCTTCCACTTCAAGAATGCTGGGTAAGCCACTGACGAAGAAACAGGAGCTCAAACCCATTACACGTAAACACATACGTAAAGGACATCTCGAACTAGAATATCGCATGACGCGGTCATCTTCTATGCTGAGGACGTTTCTGGATGATGAGTTGTCAGAAGCCCACCTCAGCGTCGCAGCAGGCGCCCGGGCACACCTTGAGCGCTTCCGGAGCTTTTTACTGTCATTTTACACGTCGAAGCTGGGGTATTACCCACCAACCAGTTCCGACCCTGACAATGCCTTGTTTGATCCAGTTATTTTGAGGATCATGCGAGAGGACTTTGAGGCTCTGTACGATCTTCTGGTTGATGAGCAGTATACCTCATCACATAGCATGCCACCTACAGCGCATGGTGGTATCTGCACTATTCAATTGGTGCAGTCTTTCGATTTCGAGCATGGATACGATATTCTTGAACACCCTCTGCCGCTTATCCCCGATGCAGGCGGTCACAACTCTCGACGTCCGTCTTGGCTTCCTGGACGCGTGTCGCTCAGATCAGATCGAAAGGTGACAGCACATGCAGCGCTGATCAATGCCTCGAATTTGATGAAGCCCGGAGTTGCGCAGAACGACCTCGTGAGAGCTTACAGGCGCTTCGAAGAAGATTCTATCATGTCGCCTAACAAGGCGGATAAACTGGAAAAGGTGTCGCTGGTGGATGCTCGCAAGGTCCGATGGATTCTCATCTACGCGACGTATCAAGTTCTTCGCTACGCAACTGACACGGCAGCTGAGTTGCACGAGGTCGAGATCAACGAGGCTCACTACAGTCTCTCTGCACTAACTCAGAGTCTCCCGCCTTGGGATAAGCCTCGCGATCTGGACCGTATGCTTCGACGTCAGACGCAGTATGTCACCAGTGGTCCGGACTGGAGTGTGCACCCCGATGATACTGCACCAGATGCCTTCGGAAAGATTGAGATCAAACCAGATATCGATTACTTTGCACTCACCCACCGTGATCGCCCTCAGACACAACACGATGATCGTAAGATGGAACGTCGAGCATCAATGCCTTCACGTCCATCGCGCTCAAACTCATTTACTCAAGCAATTAGCCGGTCCTCGACACTTCGACGATCTATGCGCATGTTCAAATCTCCTGCTAGCACACCACCACAATCAATCACGCCGCCATCACGACCGACATACCACGAAATCGTCGTTCATGGGTACGGCAATGGAACTAAGGATGTGAGCCTCGAGACAGACGGAAGCGATACAAAGTCAGACAAGACGGGCGAAGCATCCCCCGAGAGTGTAGAAACCAACGATACTCTCGAATCGCCCCTCGACACTCCCCCGTTAACAGAATTCTACGTCGAACCGATTATTCCCAAAGACGTAAAAGCACGTCGTGAGCGTCGACGGGATGTTATGTCTATGGTCGCACGCTCAATGTCCGGCCGTGTATCCAAGCGCAGCCGTCCCATCAGCGCGATATTCTCCGATTCTTCACGATACGCGGAGGAAGTGGAAAACAGACGACACAGCATGTTTCCACAACCGCTGCGATTAAAGACACCGACGGACGCGGACGAGCCGTATATCGTGACTGAGGATGCGGATTGGGCGGCCATGCAAACGTTTATGGAGAGTCCGGCGGAGTTGACATCGGAGGATGATGATATGATGCCTGCGTGGGAGCAGTATGCTGATTTGGGAGGGTTGACTGATATGAGGTGAGAGAAAAGACTGGTGAGATGAAAGACTGGGAGAGGTGAGACTGGGATCCAATGTGGTTGATTTTACGCTCGACGCGTGATTTTTCTATGTTTTGTTTTCTGGTGTTATTAGCGAATACCCCTATTTCTTTATGAAATGACATGTCTAGACGATATAGTTAGTTTTATTATGTCTGAAGCGGGAGTCATAGCATGAGGTGAGGGCACCTCGGGTAGTGTAATACAAAATGTCAAAGTCAGTTACCACTATGCAGCTTCTTGTATCATTGAAGTGTCATGTAGAGATTAAATGTCACTATCTTAGCAAGATCAAACATTGAACTATTCTCGT
Organism: Fusarium concolor; assembly: GCA_013184415.1. Taxonomy (NCBI): domain Eukaryota; kingdom Fungi; phylum Ascomycota; class Sordariomycetes; order Hypocreales; family Nectriaceae; genus Fusarium; species Fusarium concolor. Next base: position 76,406 of record JABCJY010000076.1, read on the forward strand.
TTATTCTCCGGCTCAAATGTACCATTTCCTTCGTCATAAAAACAGTCCCAAAGCATCGAAGCCCGAAAATCTATAAGTCATTCCACGTTACCATTACTTATACACATGCCACCCCCAGTGACTGAATAACTGCCCCAAACCTGCGGTCTTTATTCAATGCTCTTCTTTACCGGCTGGCCTGAAGCAAGCGTCAAGCCATCGATGATATCCTTCCCGAACATCCAGGTCATGTATGCTGAGAAAACGATCCAGGCTCCACTGGTAGCAGGTCAGTCAGTATGCATTTCGTATCATGGGCTCTCGGGGTTACCTACTTGGGAATAATCCAGAGAATAATAAGGTCAGAGAGTGAATTGTGTCCGATATTGTCAAAATCACTGTAGTACTCGTTGGCCCCTATAACTCTGGTTAGCTACCATCTGGTATAAGACAGACACGCTTACAGTATAAAACCGTCTTGCTCAATGTCATAACGGCAGCACTGAAGCCAATTATAACAGCCAATGCGCCATTACGTCCACTCATAGATCTCTTTTCTCCCCCAAGGCCCGTCGCGTCGGCGCGAGCCCAGAGCATATACAAGTACACAAAGTACATGAACGTTTCAATAAGATTGAGAGTCGTCTGGGCAGCTGTAAAGCCATTGTTGGCATTGAACGCCTTCCATCCGTAAATATGATCGACTTCACCGTACAGTGCATACGGTACATAGAGTGGCCAGTGGAGAAACCCATCGGGCATGGTGTGAGGCCTGCCAAAGACGTAGCCCATATCCCATATAACGAGGGGCAATGATATCGCGAGCCAGAGAATTGTGATCGGTGAGGGAATGTGACGCCATGTCTGAGATGAATCGATGTTTAACTGTTGTTTCTCGGTCGTGCCATTGGTAGGAACTGAGGGGTTGGAGGTCTTCATCGTTCGTTTGCGCGTTGACGTTGCTGGTGTCGCAGGAATAGAATCGAATTCGACCGTAGAGAGAATGTCAGGGCCGATGCTTGCGCCGCGGGAGCTTGCTCTTGTAGTAACCATCTTGAATTTGGGAATTGATGCGTAAATAATTTGTAAAAGGAAGAAAAGTGGCGTCTCGTGTTCGGAGCAAGTAAACAACTGCATGGCACTGTGTCGTGTCTGTGTGCGACATTATAAGTCGGATCACTTGACACCCGACTCAAAGGTGCCCGTTTAGGAAATTGCAAATGCACTGTCAGAACCATAAAAAGTGCCCTGGGGAATTGGTGGACAGGCGCTGATCGTTAGTGGCTTGTCGGCACTTGAGTGGATGTCACATTTTTGACAACCCGATGCATCCCATTGGTTTGGGCGTTTTCGGGCACATTAAGGCACTGCGGGACGTATTCGCATTCAATTAATCTACGCTCTATTGCAGTGATGCGCGATACGTTGGAGTTTGGATACGCAATGCTGAATTGCCAGGCAATCCGCCACACATGACGAATACCACATACATGTTGAAAAGTGATCATTTGCATGAAATCGGCGTATTTTATGTTATCCTCAAGTCAAAGCCACTGATGATGACGAAGATATTTATTACTGCAAATAGTGATGCCGGATCAGCTACCAAACGTATCACCACCATTCTCAAGAAACTCTTTCTCCTCCGCTGTCATCTCCCGTCCAAGTGCCTTGTTCCTATGCGGATACCGTCCAAACTTCTCAATAATCACCTTGTGCTTCTCCTCAAATTGTAGATGAGTCTCACCAACTGCCTTTGCAGTCTCAGGACATGCCTGCACAACTTCTCTTGCCCTCCTCTCAAACTCATCCGCGCCACCGGTCCCCTCCAACAAGCTCGAAATATCCTCCTTAATACGACCGAATGCAGGTATAGCTTGGTTGTGAGCAGATATGTCTTCTGAGTGCATCAAGGGCATGTAGAACCAGACACGGTGTGAGAAAACCCAGCGGATCTCTGGGGCCTCTGGGATGCCTTGCTTGATGGCCTCGGTGGAGATTTGCTGGGCGAGAGGGTCGAAGTAAGTGAAGCAGATTGATGATTTCTCACCGCGGTACGAGTTTCGGGGTATTTGATCCAGCAAGATGATCAGACTCAACCAGTCGAGGGAGTTGCGAGGCTGAGCGATTGATAGAAGCTCTCGCGCCGACGTGACTCCTGAATTGCGGATAGCTTCGAGTGTAGGGCTAAACTGAGTCCTAGGATTTGTCAGAGGATTCGATGGAGCCAATGGCTGTGTATTCTGAACTCACACGCAGATATTGTCAAACTCCTTGTTAGAACCAAACCATCTCATTTGGTATTCCCGAGGAACAATGACACGATTGGCCTCTTCCGTAATATGTTCAAACCAAAACTCGTAGCGCCTCGAGCTTGTCATGAGTGAGATACTCCCTGAGGTTTTCCAGATTCTTGGCTTGAGACCCCATGTTGACAGGGTGCTGCAGTTTAACCGCAGATGAACTGAACGATTTTCTTCCGGACAGGTAATGTTGATAAATCCTTGTCGGCGTCGCGATCAATGTGCTCGCAAGATGAAGTTGAGAGATGGTGCTTCGATGATCTGAGATCCATTCAGCACTCCAGTAACAAACAAATATGAAGAACAACCAACATGCTAGACGACGAGCTGTTCTGCCCCAAGTCGAGGGTTGTCTGACAGATGCCCTCATATTTATCAATGACTTACTTGTGGGGAGCTGAAAGACCTGCCATGCGAGGAAAGGCTGATATAAGTGATGATGGATGGCTTCTTGCCAGGACTAGGAGCAGCTATCGCCAGCCTGACAAATCAATTGGCCAGATTATCGCTCAAAGAGGAAGAGGCGTAAACAACGCCACGATGATCCACTTTCGGACTCTTGGCATCCCGACATACGATCTAGTTGATCAATCACCAGCCATGCCAATTGCCCGCTCAGGTGAGATTGATAAGTTTCATAGAAGCCGATTATATAAGAGACATATATAGAATATCAAGTACAATCTAGTAGTAGTAGTAGTAGTAGTAGGACCGGGGGAGTTCTGGGCCTTGAAAGACCTGCATCTAGAGTAAGGCAAAGAATACAAATTCGCGCTAGCAAAACCATTAAACCATCATCAGAGCAACAAGGACAGCAAAAACACTAGCACCTCCAGCGACGAACTTGGAGCTGGCAGTATTGGTAATGGGGGTGACTTCAGTAGGGGTAGAAGCGGCATCGTCACCAGTGGTAGCTGTAGCTTCAGCGGTGGCAGTAGCAAGAGCTGAGACGTCAACAGCCTTGAGAGTTCGGAGAAGCTCGGGGGTGGTGTAAGTGGGCTCAGTATCGTCGGCGTAGCTGATGACGGAGAAGGGAAGCTTGGATACGGGTGTTGCGCCGGGGAAGGCGAGACGATCATCGGCCTTCGCAGCAGGCTTGATATCAGCGCGGTCAAAGGGGGCATCGCCTGGGTTGAGAACGCTGTTATGGTCAGTATAGTTTATGAATGTGATAAGATAGATGACTTACCCATCAATTACATGGGCGACACCGTTAAAAAGAAGAACATTGGTGAATATGATCTTGGCACCGTTGACCCAGGCACTTCCATCCTCAGCAACAGTGAAAGTCAAATCAGCTCCTTGAAGACTAGGAACGCTGACGTTGGCCAGGCTGGTGGAGAAGAGAACATCGTCGGCAATGTGGTACTTGAGAACCTCCTGCAAGGTCTTTAGATCAGCGCCCTTGAGAACGGATCCAATGTTCTCAAAGGCAGGGTCGTTGGGGATGAAGACGGTGAAGTCAGAGATGTTTTGCAAATTGGAGGTCTCAGCATTAAGATTGCCGAAGTTGTAGGGAAGATCAGCTGCGTTGAGAGCGGCGTTGAAGTTGAGGAGGTTGTCGCGACGGGTGAAGAGCTGAAGAGGAGGGCCAAAACTGAGAGGCTTGTCGATTTTGTGAACGATAACAGAGTCATCAACTTTGATGTCCTGGAAATGATTAGAATTCATCTTTATGTCTAAAGTCGGATTAAACTTACAGCCTCAGTCACATAGGAGAGAGTCTCCTCGCCAGAGATGACAACAACATTGTCACCATCCTTCACAATACCATTGTACTGACCACCGGTAAAGTTACCAAATGGCTGACGGTAGTTGACGAAGCTAGAATCCAGAAGAGACTGCACAAAGATAGGAATATCGGTAGCAGCTTTGGCGGGATAGTACCCCTTGAAGACATGGTTGGAGAGCAGAGCACCAATGGCGATAGTGTCATTTTTCTGAGAGATAGCCTCACCCTCAGGAATGTTTCGGGGGACGGAGTCAAAGGCCTTGTTGGTGGGAGCGAAGATGGTAATGTTGCTAGCAGAGGCGAGATTCTCGGCGATGTCTGGAACAAGAGCGAGAAGCTCGGCCAGAGTTGAGAGATCCTTTTCGGAAGAGAGGATGCTGGCCAAGTCGGACTGAGCGACAACGACGGTTGCGAGGGCGGCGAGGTTAAGGAATCTCATCTTGAAGAAGATATTGGTGCTGGAGTTGACTTATGAAGCTGGTGATAGTTGAATTTATTGCGAGGCTTGAATATCAGTGTGAAGCTGTGACTGATGATGAGACTCTTGACTGAGATTCTTCCTTCACTTTATACACAACCTCTCTGACCATGAAGCCTGCCATGATCCTCAAACACTCCCGTCCTCAATTCCATCTCATCACATTACCAAGAATCAACCTCAAGTCAAAGCATCATCGACTCTCTCTCATCCCATGCAAAACGCTCTTGATCATGCCGTTGATCCCCAACTGCCAGGGTCTTACACTCCCAATTCTCATCGCATGTATCAAAATCCACGGCGAAAATTTCCCGTCTCCATAAAAGACCCCTAGGAAAATCTTAATTGACAAGCTTAATTGCTAGCACAGCCCTGTTCGCTTATTGCACAGCCTTAAAACTCTTTGACAGTTAAGATAGTCCGATCTCTGAATCCGAGAGTCGTGTACGTCATATGTAGCGTGTAAGTGACAGACACGGATTCCCGTACGGCACAGACTAGATCCTTGTCACTTCAACGGCTTCTAGACCCTTTGCGCAGAAACAACATAGTGATTATAGGTAGTGATTATTAAATATTGGGACTACAACAGGAATGCTTTAGAAATGTCCATTGGGGCTGAGCCCTCCAATTGCCCGTTCTGCGCTTTCCCTTTGCAGATTCGACTCATAGCGCTGGATAATATTCTCGTAATCGTCCAACCAGACGCCCAACCATTCGACAGATCCTATGATCCTCGTGTTCCAGTTGCCCATGTGCGGATCGAGCTTTAGCAGCGATTCCTTGACTGAGATGAGTTTCTTCATGGCTGCTCTGACATGCAGGGTATCGCGAGTCAGGATCTGGCTGTATGTGTTTCCTGGTGCAGACACTGCCACAAACACCTTGATAAGGATGGAGAGTGTGTAGCTCACCGCCGGGCCGAAGCATAGAGATGGGAGACTAAGAATCGTGCTAGGATCCATGTCGAGAACGATTTCGATTGCGAGATGACAGGCTTCTACGATTGAGCGGAGAGCTGTTGCTGTTGTCTCGGTTACTTGGTGGCAGGCAAAGTCGTTGACGCCTATTCTCTCGGATATGTATGGTGATGTGAAAAGCGTTTTGTTCGTAGCTGTATGTAGGACTGGCTCGTTGACATATATCGCGACGAGCATACGCCAGAAGCGGAGTTGAATATCTTGTGCAAGAGGTCTGCTGCTGAGTCCGTTTAGGTCGTTGTAAATCTGATCTCTCGTAGCTGCCGTAATATCAGAGTTGATATCATGAACTGAATGTACGTTGCAAAGTTCAAATGCACTAGCAGCTTGGGCAAGAAGACGAATAGTGTAAAGCATCTCCAGGAATACCAGATCTGAACCGTCAGCCTCCAGCGCGTGTAAAGCCTCATAGTGTGACACCCCCCAGTCGAATCTATGTGGTCTTCTTGTTCCCAGAGCCGCAATCGTCGAAGTCATCCACGAAGCCAACCAAGTCTTCTGCATGTCCAATGTCGGCGGTCCCTGAATACGGGAGAACCAAACCGGTGCAGAGGGCTGCATATCCGCACCTCCAAGACCTAGTTCCACGCTGAGGTTGTATGCTAGGGAAACTATCAGGTACGGATTGCCGTGGTTGGAGTCGAGGGAGGGTCTCGCCCAGAGGGCGGCTATTAGTGCTGCTTGGATGAGGTCCAGGGAAGGACTCTTGAGACCGGCTGCCGCTTGGCCGAGGATTTCAAGGGTCTTAGTTCGTAGGTCTTGCTGTGTCTGGGGATCGATCTCGGCATCTGCCGGTGCCATGGCGAAGGCGAACATGGCCATGAGTTTGATAGGTGCTGTTATCCTGATGGAGTCTAGCCATGATCGTGCCGAGTTGCTGTCGATTAACGGTATGAGATACCAGAATTGCCCAGCGGTTGTAGAGCAGACTTCTAGACATAGAAGTTGAGAGTCGTAGTCTAGACTTGCGTCCAGAAAGCTGAGATCAGATGGTCCAGCGCTGGTTTGCCAGGTCCTCTCTGAGAAGACCGAAGTTGCCCTTGTCGAAGTAGCATAAGCCGACAAAGCCTGGGTCGAACTTGAGGCTCCATCTAGTTTATCCTGCAGATTCCTGACTTTCTCTTCCAATTCAGTGATCCTATCTCGCTGCCATTTTCTTGCAGCAGGGACGCAGGTGAGATTGAAGCGAGCACATCGCTCACAGATGGACGAGTCATCGGGAGAGGGTTCGCATTTGACTTTGAGAGCCTGACAGGCTTCGCAGGCACGAGATCTTTTCTTCATGGTGGCCTAGTTATTGACATTTTGAGGCTATTGCAGCGAGATCTGGGTTGGAGTATATAAGTGAGGATCGATGGTGGCTTAGCACTTAGCAGGTTGTATTGTGATAATTGATTGCAGAACTGCGGGGTGGTTGCCACTTGGGAGCGATCAGAGCACTGGATCAATTAATTGAGGATCGGAAAGCAAATGTTTGGAGTTCGAACTGCGTATATGGTTGATGCTCTGTCATTTTGTTGGTTCTTTCGTTGTAGGGGGTTTTCCATGTGTGTTAGACTACATGATCACGTCTAAGCGCCCTGAATGGCAGCGCAATCAGTCACTCTACACTTGGCATGCCTTTCTTCCTCGCCCATCCATGCCTTATCAGCAAGTTTTCGACTTGGAGGTATAGATAATTTATCATGGAGATAAGCAAATAAATCAAACCCGTGCTTGAAGTGATGTTTTATTTTCTCATACAGCCAGTAAATAAGATAGTAAGTGGTTGGTTGGGGCCCACGAGGCAAACCGGTTGGGCGTGTAAGACAAAGACGCAATGTGTAGTATGAATGCTGCAAACAAAATTGCACAATGAGTTACCGCATTTCTAAATTAGTGTCAGAATTTAAGTGGCATAGATCGTTATTCACAAGAAAATTGAATTTGGAGTCCCTAGTGAAATAAGAACTCATCTCTTCGTTGTGGGTGAGACTGGCCACGGCACGCTGACCTCATAATCATTCGACGTTCTTCCCATAAACCAATATCATCTCCGCAGTGAATTTTAATCTTAGCAAAATACAGGGCCCTCCAATTATTTATCAAGACTGGATCTTTACTGCACTGACCATACATACGACTAGTTTCTACAACAGCATTTCTGTAACGAACTCCATACTGGGAGCCGGAGCGGATCCGGAGCAGGGTCTAGACTTTTACAGGGCATCATCCATACGGAAGCCCTCTAATGCAGCAGTGGGCTTAGGTTGCAAACGGATGATCTGCCTGCAAGGGATATCATCTTGATCTTGTCTCCACGATAACACAGAAGCGATGCAGATCTTCTGATTGTGAATATTTGTATCGAGTTTGAGAACAGCCGTCTCACCAAGCCTTACAGCGGACACTATCAATAGCGTCCGAAACGCGCCAACTCACACACGTGTCGTTTCATGACGGTTAGTTCTAGGCTAAGAATTGGAAACATCCGTTCTACCGGCGCAGTTAATTATAGCATTACATATCATTAAACCCTGATCATCCACAATTGAGCCGCAGGTTAATTGGAGACTGGATTGACTTGCTTTGTGAGATCGGTAAGTTACGATAGCTCATTTTGCGGAATGGAGATTGATTGTCTGTGGTGAGATGGACCCGTTGTCGATGTTGGTTGGGACTGACTGTTGGGTCTTGCTGAAGAAATCCACATTCACAGTGAAGGAGTTGTATGACCCAACATTAAAGACAAAAATACCCTGTCCATTCCTTGTCTTTCGTCTATCACAGGCCTTATTATGAAGTCATTCATATCCAATGCCTGCCACGGACCTTCACCGAACATCCCAACCCGACAATTTTCGCACAAAGTCAATATCATCAGCCCTCTTACTCCCCTGCTATTGCCGTATTTTACAAAATCAAGGTTCGATAGTCCAAAGTATTTGACCCTGCATATTTCTTTTCTCACAGACAGAGGACCTGGCGGTGATATGCGGCCGTCACCATGGGCCCATCATGACTCGCGTTGAAGAGTGTCAGTCACTCAATGCTCCGTGTTGCAGACTACCGCTAGCATTTCTCTAAACGTTTTCTAAAACATCACTGCGTGTTTCATGGTGGGCTGTCAGTTGTCAACTCATCGTGGTGCGATGCTGCATTAAGTTAACATTATAGACTTTCAGAGTGCCTCCATTATCAATACGATATTCAGCTTTGAAGAACTCGCAAAAAACTCCCAAAAGACTTAAGTTTCGTCTATCATGCACGAGCACACCAGCTGATATGCAGCCCTGAGGATCCCTGGATGAAACCATACGACCCCCGGTCTAGCCATAATCTGGCGGACGGTCAAATGGAGATCAAGTCTCGTCTCATGCTCTGGGATCCCTTGCCGAAGATCGATCGCTGCGGACCCTTAGAATGGATGCTTAGTCTGTGCTTTTACACTTCAATAGGATCAAAGCTATTATCTGGCTGCAGGCATTGTGATCCGTTGGATGGGATCTGGCGTGGTGTGTTGTCGAATATGTATGTTGGTTGCTCTTCCTTGGCTGAACACACAGTTTTGCTTTTTTTTTTGTTCTTTATTCTTTACCATTATTCACACCAGTCGCCTTTGCTTTCGAATTCTGTCCATCTCTCACCCGTCCCTGGTTACAGTATCATCACCATGGGGGACCAATTGAAGGGTCCCGATTTCAAGGAAGTCGAAGCAGGAGAGAATGATATGAATATTGCAAGTATTGCCTGGGGTATCTCGCTTGGTGTCGGTATCTTCACACTCGCCAAAGGCATGCAGCAAACCATCAAGTCATGGAGGAGAGGACGCAAGATGAACCATTACATTATTCTGGTATGGCTAGAGTGGACGAGCAGCTGCGTCATGAGCGCTGTCACTTGGTGTTATTTACGAAATTACATTCCCGGCGGGTTTCCGGTCTTTTTTTCTCTAAGTATGTTGACCTCAGGTCTCTTGTTGTTGCTGATGCTCTTGTGATGGAGGTTAACAATCGACAGTCTTCCTTTGGTCTATACAACTTCAAGCACTTATTCAAATTATCATCAACCGAATCGCGATCCTCATGATAAACCGACAGAATGCCAAACGACTCAAGATATATTCGTTCCTCATCATCTTATGCATCAACATCAGCGTCTTCACAATCTGGATCCCAGCTCGACTGCAAGTTAACAAGTCATGGGTCAACATCAATAAAGTCTGGGATAGAATTGAGAAGGTTATCTTTCTCCTTGTTGATGCAGGGCTCAATCTTTACTTCATTCATCTTGTGCGGTCGAGGCTTATTGCGAATGGACTTACCAAGTACACTCGCTTGTTTCGCTTTAACTTGGGCATGATTGCTGTTTCAATGACCATGGATGTATGTCTCTACCGAAACTCCTCAGCTCCTTGTACCATTGCTAACCGAGATCAGATCCTTCTTATTGCAATGATGTCTCTACCCAACGATATTGTGTAAGTCATTTCCACCCAGCCAACTTTACAATTGCTAACTTATTACCACAGCTACGTCCAATTCCATCCTCTCGCTTACCTCGTCAAGCTTCACATCGAAATGAACATGGCCGACCTCATCATCAAGGTCGTAAAAGCCGGTAACAACGGCGATTACCCCAATTACTCCGGTTCCGGTTCCAGATCAAATCCCACAAATCCCACTCAAAAACAAAAGAGTTCGCGACAAACAGGAAAGAACAAAGTCCCATCAGCTATGTTTGTCGGAGGCAACACCACATTCATCGAAGCGAACACGGACGATATTGAACTGGTTGATAGAATGGAGGGAGGCATTCAGAAGACTACGAGGATGGAGGTTGTTGTTAAACAGACGAGACCATCTGATTATGACGACCGGGATATGGTGAGCGATACAGGCTCGACGCGGCAGTTAGCACAGAGGGAACATTCAACAGTATGAACCATTCTCTTATCTGGCAGACGATATAGAGTTTAGAACAGTGGAAGTGTCGGGACTGGAGTTGACCTTCAAGATAAAGTGTAGACGATACCCTTTGCTTTTCGTTCAAGAACATTACTTAATAATACAACCAAACTACAATAGATGAGTCGAAGCGCCTGATATAATTTTATGGTAATTATAGAACTAGTTCATATACTTCGCAAACCACTCCAAAAACTGATCCGGTTCCCTCTGAAAGTAAGCATATCCATCCCAACGCTTTTCAGTCCCCTCAATCCACTTCAACTTCTTTTCCTTCATTGAGATATTATCGTAGATAGACTGAAAATCTTTGGGAGTTGTGCAAGGATCGTCATGCACCTGATACAAAAAGGTCGGCACGTTGCAATGCTTCGCGTCAGTCGATGGGGATAATTGGCTTATATGAAAGCTTGTCTTCATGAAGAATTGTCGCTCAGCTTCTTCCATATAAGAATCGGCAGCACCCATCTGCTTTAGCATCGATTCGATTACGGACCCTGCTGATACAGGCTGCGGCGCGACCATGCAGCGCACACCTTTGAAGGCTTCGGGTCGGTGTCTCATGGCGGAGAGCGATGCATTGGCACCAGCGCAACGACTGAAGAGTCCAATAATCATATCCTTGGTATCCTCTCTTCCTCGAACGTATTTTAACGATCCAAGGACGTCGCGCCACTCAAAGAAGCCAAAGAGCCCCTGGTTTCCTTTTCCACTAAGCCCATGGTTTCTCAGATCATACGCGAGGACATTGTATCCTGCATCATGAAGAATCTTGTAGTCTGGGATAAAATTGATCTCAAAGTCGTTTCCAGGCATAAGTTGGTTCCAGGGCTCGAGGTGTGAAGGAATGCCTGCGCGGTTGAACCAGTGAGGATGGTTGGCGATGATGATCTTGTTAGAGCCTTTGCAGGGAATGAACCAGCCTTCGAGAGGGACGCCGTCGTCTGATGGGAAGTTTATGTCTTCAAATTCAAGACCCTCTTCGTTGGGATAATGCATTATTGGTGCCAGCTCCCATCCTCTGAAGTCGTCGACTACAGCCTTGATTGCGGCTCTGATCTGTTCGTCTGTTGCCATGGTTGGTGGTTGTGTAATTGACTTGGAGTTGGGGTTGATCTAGACAAGCTTTGTAGCCATAATGGCTCAACACAGGCTATTTATAAATAATAGAATTGACTGAATTGACGGGATTTAATTTTCAATAATTGACATGGTCTCGTTCAACGTAGCATTTACTCGGACTTATTGCAGGCCATGTTTCTTATCCCGACTCTCTCCTTATCCCCGCTATCTCCATTACGGCACTTCACTCCACATACCACTTGCAGTTGTAAGCATCATCGATTGCCCATATAAATACTTATTTATGGAAATCTCGTGATATTTTGTAAATTCGCAGGGGCTGTATGGCACGGCTCGGGTCACCAACGAAAGTCCGAGGTGCTGTTATGGAGTCGGATGGCAAAGCTCTGGCAAAGGACTCAATGAATTGGCTTAAAACACAGAGTATAGCTATATTATGCCTGGTAAACCGGTACAGTAGGAGGATATCCGACCAGCTTTGACCCAGGACCAGGTCTAAACTTTGGCTCCTTGTACCATTCCTGCGCAGTCTCTGCAAGTTCCTTGACCTTTGAGAACTCGAACTGCGGTTGATCTAGAAGAGCATAAATACCTTGCGCATAGTCTTCTGCGATGTTATACACCTGCGCTAGATATTTTCTCTATACAAACCCATCAGCTTGATACTCTGAGAGCGATATTTGGAGCGAACGACTTACCTGAATCTCGGGGTACTTGACTCGCCTAAGGCCTTTGGCCGTGTTATAGCAAGTGTTCTTCTTTTCCTGTTCACTCATGACTCTTGTCCACAGATCTTTAGCTTGATCATATTCGTTCTTCTTCCCTTCATGCCAATAGTGACTCGCTCTGCTTGCAATGTTATCGTTGACCTGGTACGGAGCCTCAGCTGCATCGGGTCTGAACTTGTGAGCGAAGCTGTTGGGAGCGTATTGTTTGTTTCCTGCATGGTTGGCATCGACACGCATTTGTCCGTCGAAATTGAGCGACGCGTAGGATTTTGCCATGAAGGGACAGTTGACAGGGATTTGGTGAAGGTTGACGCCGATGCGATGGTATTGGGCGTCACGGTAGAAGAACATGCGGAATTGAAGGAGAGGATCGGGCGAGTCTTCAATGCCGGGGACCATACTGCCAGGTGAGAAAGCAGCCTGCTCAACATCTCGGTGGAAGTTCTCAGGGTTCTTGTTGAGCACCAGCCTGCCAAACTCCTTCATGGGAAACTGTGATCTTGGCCAGATCTTAGTAACATCAAAAGGATCGAAGCCCAGTTTGTCTGGATCGGCCTGTCTAGGGTCCATGACCTGAACATGAGCCGTCCACTCGATCTCCTCACCCTTCTCAATAGCTTCCCAAAGATCTCTCTTAGAGTAATCTGGATCCTCACCACACATTTGCATGGCTTCACTGTCCGTGAACTGTCTCTGCCCATGCTTTGCAATGAAGTGATATTTGATGTAGACAAACTCCCCATTCGAGTTGACCCATCTGAACGTATGACAACCATAACCATGATTGAAGCGCCATCCTTGGGGTGTTCCATGATCGCTAAAGAACATTAGCCCAGCATGATTAGCTTCAGGAGTGTTGGCGAGAAGATCAAAGAGAGCGTCGTGGTCCAGAAGGAAGTTGGTTGGATTGCGAGCCTGGGAGCGAATGACATCAGGTCCTTGGATAGGATCACGGCAGAAGAAGACGGGCTGGCCTTGAAGTCAGTTCAGGATCATGGAGAAGGGCGAGATAATACTGACGAAGTTCAAGCCGACAATGTCATAGTTGCCCTCCATGGTGTAGAACTTGATGGCGAAACCACGAGGATTACGTGCCTCATCTGGGAACTCTCTACCAAGAGTCACAGTGGAGAACCTGACGAAGACGGGTGTCTTTTCCCCCACAGAAGACAGAAAATTGGCTTTCTAAGATTGAATTGAGCGACTTCCCGCGTGTTCAGAATGCAGGAGCCCGGCTTACAGTGAGTTCAGTCACATCTTGAGTGCATTCGAAATACCCAAAGGCTCCAGAGCCACAAGGGTGAACCATACCTGCGGTGTTTCAGTAGCAAGCCAAGATTTAAGTGACTCGCGATATGCTTACGCTCAAGGTTCTTAGATCTGTTGAAGGTCTGTTGTTTCCTATCTTCAAGTCAGACTTATAGCTTACAGTGTTATAATGTGAACTTACTGCAGCAGGAATGTATCGCTGATCAAAGGAAGGCCCCCAACAGTCTTACTATGAGCCCTAAGCAAGTATCAGTGGATGTTCATGCATATAATTTCCAGGTACTGACGGGTCAGGAAAGGGATGGCCCTCATTATTAGTGAAGTATGCGCCATCATCCTCCCTCTTCCCTCCACTCTGTGCACCGGAGACTTTTGCGATCACGTCAGCCGGCCCTTCATTGGCGCCTTGCATGTGGCTCATGCGAGGTGCTCGACGCTCCCCTTGAGTTTCAGCACCGATGGCGTTGCCAATTGCCTCAAGAGGGTGCTGGCGAGGATCGAGTTGGTTAGAGTTGGAAGACATAGTAAAGTCACTTGGTGTGTCGTCAAATTCACATTACACGATGTAGTGAGAAGCAAAATACTGGGATCCTAGGTGAGATAAGCGATGTAATTTATATTTCGAGAACCTAGTATCTTGGGTAGGTCTTTTGGGAGACTGGCCCTGGAGACATGCCTGGATCGTTGACACATCATCAAACCCAATAAAATAACATATGCATAAGCCTGCGAATGAGAGGCCATGTATTGGCAACATGGTGTCAAAGCTGACCTGGAGCTCGTAGATATGTTGGCATATTGTCGTCATGAGAAGGTAATCGATAGGATACACCACCTGGACAAGCTGCAGTCTCAGACATCTATGATCCCTTCATTCAAAGAATGTAAAGTTACAGATCGAGCAGTTAAGAATATCGTATGAGCTGTTATTATAATTCGGGCAGGTGCCTGGCTCCTATCTGAGGACTCTAGTTGACCCCGGCATGGATGATTTCCCAGGGATTTGATTGGGTCGTTGTTGGTGCACCTGAAGACATGATCGAGAAGAAATACTAACGGGATTGAAACGACATTCTAAAGGTTTATCGAAAATAATATGGCGAAGTGAAAGCGGTATCAAGCATATTCTGTGCTACTTGACCACTTACGAGGCTGGGTGGCCAGCTCTGAGTGCACACCTGAGGTGGTGACAATCGTCTTGATAAGCTCCTTCAACTGAAACGACACGGTAAGCTTTCGGCAATGCCCTAAGAAAGTTGAAATTAATATCCACGAAACAGTTTTAGTTACCTCAAGTTGAAAACAGCTGCAGATATCGCAGTGATGAATCATGCACCTTATCACAATGAGACACTTCGGTTGTGGACTTGACTTTACCCTGTATCCACAAATCTGCCCCAATTCTACCCAATGGTTCAATGGTGAATAGTGGGTGTTTATTCTTTATTCGAATGTATTCTGGATTTGTGAAACGAATAATTCTAGATTCCAACTCTACAAGACAACATCCAGCTAAATGGCGGAGAGCGCCAAGGGGTTGAAAAACAACGGCATATCTCGTTCCTGGCCCGAATATACAGTAAGTTTCTTAGCGTGCAGATCGACCAGATCTAGGTTTCTCGGCCCTGAAACTTTATCCGATTCCAAGTCTCGATCTTGACGATGTGAGAGGCACTGGAATTTAACCAAGCATTGGCGTCCAACTTGGCAGTAACAAATTACCTAAAGCGGACATAAGGCAAAAGATTTCGGCTTTAAAGATCTTAGGCTTTTACTGAGACTATTTTTGGTACTGGTTAAATCGCTGTTCTGACACCAGTTCGGATAGGCCCCATTTGCGAGATGCATGTCAGATTTAGAACTAATTGGCCAATGAATAATTGAGGGGGAACGTGACAATAAGCAAATGCATGCTGACAATTCATGGAAATTTCACAGAGTCCGTAGTCCGAGGTTCAGCGGCAAAGACGATGATTGGGCATAATACGCTAATATACGAAAATTGGTGTGAAATTCAAGGCATAAACAGATAAAACACTCAACTTCTGTTGTTCAAGGCTCGGCGCTAAGGGCCATAATTGGATATAAGCTGACTTTTAAAGCCGATGGTCGATTCAAGAAATATATATAAGAGGCAAGTATTCAAAGATGAAGAGGTCAAAATACAACTCATCGCAAATCAAAGAACACTAAGCATCCTGTCTTATAATCTCATCAATCATCATGGTCACCATTGCAGTTGCAGGAGGAACCGGCAAAGTTGGCCGCACCATCGTTGAGGCCATCGTTGCGAGAGGAGAACATGAAGTTGTTATACTCAGCAGAAATGTAAGTAGGTCAAATCAAAACTGTGAGTTTTGACTAATAGAAGTCAAAGGAGAACAAGTCACTAGAGACAGAGCTCGGTGCCTCCATCTTGGCTGTTGATATTCACGACATCGATGCCTTGACTCAACTCTTCGAAAAGCACGATGTGCACACCGTCATCTCAACGCTGGGCATGAACGGACCGTCTCCCCCCGAGATTGGTATTATTCGTGCCGCACAAGCTGCTCAGCCAACAAAGCGGTTCATCTCGAGTGACTGGGGGCTTCCCCACACAGAAGAGTAAGCAGATACTTGATAAATATCTCACTATTAACAAAAAGATTGGTAAACTAATAAGAGGCTTACAGACATGCCTCACAGGCTAATTCAGCCAGTAACAAAGTTCGTGCTCAAGAAGAGCTGCGAAAGACAAATCTCGAGTGGACGTCGATCCATAACGGCTTCTTCGTTGATTTTTGGGGCTCATCTGCCACCAAGTCTAACCTCCCCAGAGCGTCAACTTTTATTGACACTGCTCATCGTACCGCGGCCATTCCTGGCTCTGGAGACGTTCCTGTCACGTTCACGTATAGTCGAGATGTAGCACAGTTCGTTGCTGCTTTTCTTAACTTGGATAAATGGGAGAGAGCTACTTTTATCATTGGTGATAAGGTCACTCTCAACGAAATGGTGAAGATTGTGGAAGATATTACAGGTAAGTCACTAATATCAAGAACGATTACAAGAAGCTAAGATTTCCACAGGTGATAAGTTCAATGTGACTTATGATAGCATCGAAAAGATGAAGAGAGGAGAGTTGACGGAGCTGCCAGGCCATGTACCAGTGTACTCTAGAGTTCCAAAGGAGATCCTACACCAGATAATGGCTGCCTATGGTTTGTGGGTGGAGACGGGTGGTTTCAACTTCGATGAGAGCAAGGCTTTGAATAAGTCTTTCCCAGATATAAAGCCCGTGAGTATCAGGGCTTTTCTGGAGGAAGCCTGGGGCAACCAGAAGCAGTAGATTCTGTTTAGATAGTTCTTAATCTGTACTGAAAGCTAGAGGGTTTCTTTGTCATTTTACTATTGATTTGTGCGTCAGATACGCATGGCTAAGCAATGTTTGCTATATGCTCCAGGCCTTTTGCTATGATGAGTATGTTTATATGAACACTCATTACCATCTACAGAGCAATCATCTGCACTATCATGTCTCAGATCTACCTTGGTTAGACCTTGCCAAGTCTAGATCACACCCATCACCTACCAACCATGACATCAACCACTTCCCTTGGCAAAATAAACTCCTACGAGACAGACATCACAAAATCTCGTATTCCGTCGCCTCAAACACCTAGAACACAAGGTCCGTTACCCCAGCGCCGCCGAAAGCAGCCACGTAACGCCCAACACAGATTCAAGTAATCTGCCCTGACTATCAGCGGTAAACCAGGCGTCCGGAGGCGGCAGCACGCAAAATGTCGGAACCGCCGGGCGCATAAAAAACGTGGAAACAAGGTACTTCATCTCTGTAGTAACGCCAGATCTGAACGTTCAAAAATAGCTGAGACTGTATCGTAGATCGCGCGAATAAGGCTAGGCATGCGCCGGGATTGGAAAGGCGATGGTTGCGGGTGGTGGAGTGGATGAATCGTGGCTGGAATGTTATACCAAAGTCGATTCCCGACGCCGCACGCAGCAGGAATAAGAGATGTGATGATAAAGTTTGTATGGTAGTAATAGGAAGTAGTCCAAGCATATAAATCTCGGGCCGAGTCTTGGTATGTCTGGCTTTCTTTTCATCCTCATCACGTACTCACTCACACACTCATACATATACAGCTTCAGTACATTATCACTCGCTACAACTCATCAACACTCGCTCGACACTTAAAAACACTCAACTCAACGACTAAAGACAAGATGAAGCTTCTTCTCATCGCTCTCTCGACATCCAGCGTCCTCGCCGCGGTTCAATACTCGCCCAGCTTCCCGCTCCTCGCAGTCCGCCAAGTCGTCGAGGTTCCCTGCTCCGATCAGAAACTCAAGGATTGCGGCACCGGCTGTATTCAAATGGACTGGACATGCTGTCCCAGCAAGGAAGGCGGATGTCCTCCCAGCGCGTACTGCGAAGTCGGTTCCAACCAGAAGTACGGATGCTGTCCCAACGGCAGCGTCTGCAATGGCGAAGGAGGCGGTACTACACGCGGTTCTACTGATACCCTGACTTTGGCTGGTGGAGATACGACTACTGTTGTTCAGGGCGGTGGTGGTGCGAATACCGCTGAGACTACGCCTCCTGTCCTCGAGGGATCTTCGACTGCTGTTATTGTCCCGCCTCCTGTCGACACCACCGCTATTGCTCCTCCTGTTGATACTGCTTCTACTGTTCCCCCAGTTCTTCCTCCTAGCCCGGTTAACCCTGCTCCTGTGCCTGGAACACCTGTCCCAGTTCCCACACCCAGCACAGTCGTTGTCAACGGAGGATCTTCCAGCAGGTTCAGTTTGGTCGGTAGTATTTTGGCTGGTATTGCTGCGCTCATCTTTTAAGGCATTGTGCGTTTTCCTTCGTTGCAATGGGTGATATAGGATGCAACTACAATGGTGGTCTTGGAATTGATGGAAACGAGGAGGAATACATGGGCAATCTCAGAACTTGAGCGGCGGCTTGGCACTATTGCGTACCACAGGGAATGTAATTATCTGTTAGTCAATTGAAGGAATCTTGATTCACTGACTCACTCATGGTCTTCTAAGCGATTGATAAGCAAACATAACCTCTATGCAAGCTGCAAGAAACACTTGTCTCATGGAGAAAGCTGACGCGCGTGAAAAGTGGTATCTATTAATTCTGTGTAACATACATAAAGGCCAGAAACATAGGCGACAACCCTTTGTCCCTGCAATCCAGCATCGCTATTGTCATAATTCATCGCTTAATCAATCTTGACGCAGACCTTGCCCTGGTGCTTGCCAGACCACTGGTACTCGTAAGCCTCACGGAGCTGCTCCAGGGTGAAGACCTTGGGGTCAACAACAGGGCGAAGCTTATCAGGGTTGGCCTCAACAGCACGGCACATATCTTCCATCTGAGCACGGCTTCCGACGAGGAGGCCTCGGGTGGTGCAGAGGTTGGACAGGCAGTCGAGGAAACCGGGGTCGCTCTTGTCAGTACCACCAACGAAACCGATGATGGAGATGACGCCGTCAATCTTGATGGCGTTGAGGGACTGCTTCATGGATGAAGGACCAGCAACCTCGATGATGTGGTCGACACCAGCACCGCCGGTGATCTCCTTAGCCTTAGCACCCCACTCAGGAGTCTCCTTGTAGTTAATGATGTGGTCAGCGCCGAGCTTCTCAAGAAGCTTAGCCTTCTCGGCAGAGCTGGTAGTAGCAATGACCTTGGCACCAGCAGCCTTGGCGAACTGAACAGCAAAGATACTGACACCACCAGTACCCTGAGTAAGAACCCACTGGCCAGGGAGGAGCTTCTTGCCCTCAAGACCGTAGAGACCGTTCCAGGCAGTCAGACCGGCGCAGGTGAGAGTAGCGGCCTCGTGGAAGTCGAGGTTGGAAGGCATGGGGACAAGACCCTGCTCGTCGAAAGCACCGACGGAGCGGAATGTTCCGTCAGTGACACCGCCGAGACCGGTCTGGATGCTCAGCTGGTCGAGAGAGCCGCCGATGTGGCCCTGGTTGAAGAGAGTCACGACCTTGTCGCCGGGACGGAAGCGGGTGACATTCTTGCCGACGGCGAGGACGGTACCGGCGCCATCAGAGCCAGGGACGACACCATCCTTAGCGGGGAAAGGGTACTTTCCGAGGGGCATGATAAGATCGCGGTAGTTGAGGGAAGCGCCCTGGACTGTAGAGAGTTAGAGGTTTGTTGTGGTGTTTGTGAGGTTGGAGGTTGGAACTTACTCTTGACGAGGACTTGGCCATCACCAAGCTCGGGAACCTTCTCCTCGCTGAACTTCAAGATGCTAAAGTCCTTACCCTCACGGGTAGGGATGGTCCATTGCTTGACGGTCTGGGGGATAGCTTGAGCCATTGTGAATTATTGAGATGTGAAGTTGAGTGTTGTTGTTGTTGTTGTATGAGACTGATGATGATGATATTGACGATTTATGACGCCTCGATCAAGTCTTTATATATCCGGACAATCGATCAGATAAAAATCTTCAACTTCACTGTTGATGCTCGAAAGCTACAGATTTGTAAAGAACCCGAACAAGTCTTTGCATGAGATTTGTAAGAATCGCACCTACGGAGCAGATGCAGCCTTGTCCTTGAAGCCATCGATATTTTCTGTACTGACGTAACCGCCCCAGAGCAGTGGAAACGGTTGACGTTGATAGTGATAGACCGTGGCGAGTGTCATTGCAACTGCCGGGCGACGGGAGGTTCTCAGCCAATTACGGGCGTTGGACTAAGAATTCCGAGTGGACATGAAGCCATCATGGTGAAGAAAATTACTCCACTGGGTGGCCCCACTCGGATCCGAAGGTGTCAATGCCTTCCGATTTCAGAGGGAGAGCCGCCGGTTGCTCGGGGTCTTGCCGCTTTGGTGTGTAGTTAGTTTGTTCTAGAGCGATGTAGAGTGTTGTTGATGTTGACGTTTGTTTCTTGTCATTAAGGCAAGTGTCATGATATTCCATGACTCGTGTGTGGTTCATGCACGATTGTATGAGCTAGCTTGAGCTTGGCACCACGACAGCTTCATTCATTATCTGATCAAAAAATGCAATTGTCATGAGAGAACTGTAATATTAGGATCAATGAAGAGATATTGTTGCCATCGCCACTGTAATTGCTGCAACGGAATAATTGGGCCATCCACCCCCCAATTTTACAGAAGACATTAACGTTACTGGGGCTGCCCCGCTTACTGTACCTTAATGGTTGTCATCTGTCATCAACACCATCTCCGGATCTCAACTTGGACTCACTTCAAATCACATAATAAATCCGATCACCCGTCAATGGCCCAGATCAACGTGAACCTCAACGGCCTCGGACTCCAGCTCCCAAGCTCCAGTGGATCCTCGGCATTGCCAACCCCTCGCCGGCCCCTCACGCCCGCACAGGCACATTCACCGGCAACACCGACAACACACACGGGCATCGTTGTCTTCTCGGGAGGTAGCGCCGCTAACAACCTCGTCGATGTCTTCGAGAGTGTTCGCGAAGCGAACCAGTGCACTCTGAGTTATGTGATCCCCATTTCTGATAATGGCGGTAGCAGTAGTGAGATCATTCGCGTCTTTGGTGGACCAGGTTTGTTTTGTCTCATTGCTTTTCTTTTCCCACGTGGCAAGCTAACAGACAGGGAACTAGGTATCGGAGATGTGAGGTCCCGACTAGTTCGTCTTATTCCGAACGATGGAAGTCCAGAAACCGCAGCTATCAAGCACTTCTTCAACCATCGCTTGCCAAAAGCCTATGCCGAGGCAAGATCAGAATGGTTTGAGATTCTAGAAGCGACTCATCCTCTCTGGGATGACATCTCATCGCCGAAACGAGAGCTTATTCGATCTTATCTCAATAGCTTCAATCTTGAAGTTGTCAAGCGCATGAAGCCCAGTAGTCGCTTTGACTATTCTGGAGCCAGCATTGGAAACCTTTTTCTCACAGGCGCCCGCCTCTTCACCGGTAGTTTCGAAGCTGCCATCTATCTTTTGAGTTCCATCTGTTCAGTGCCGGATAGAATAGCAGTCCTTCCGGCTCTCAACACAAACTTTGCAAGCCATATCGCTGCTGGTCTTGAAGATGGGACGATAATCACGGGTCAGAATGACATTTCTCATCCCAGCGCTCCAACAGCAGCTGTGCCTGGAGCATCAGCTGGTGTGCATAGCCCAACAGTATCGCGACATGACCCATGGGATCATGAACATCATCACATAGAAGATGCGAACTTACCCGGAACGCTACCTGCATTGCGCCGACCGGCCATTGCTTTCTCCAAAGAACAAGAAGAGGACCTACCCGCGAGGATCTCGCGATTGTGGTACATCAATCCCTATGGCGAGGAAATCAAGATGCCTGCCAATCCGAGAGTTCTCGACGCCCTTCGATCTGTGCACAGCATAGTATACAGCATCGGCTCCCTGTTCACATCATTAATTCCAAGCCTAGTTCTTCGTGGTGTCGGAGATGCAATCGCGAGCCCGCAAGTACGCAACAAGATCCTCATCCTCAACGGCACTACTGATCGTGAGACTGGTCCGTCGACAGCGCCTTTCACAGGACTAGACTTTGTTGGAGCTATTGCAAATGCTCTGACTGAATCAAGAGGTCTACCAAAGCCTACAGAGGACGGGTATTATCATTATGTGTCGCATGTCATTTACATCGAGGGCCCAACGTCGCCTAAGGTAGATAAACAACAGTTTTCGCAGTTGGGTATTGATGCGACAAGACTGTATGGGCCTAAGGACGAGAAGGGTAGAGGTGGACGATATGACGCCAAGGCCTTGACCCAAGCGCTTGAATCTATTATCGGGAGAAAAGATGCGCGTTCAGATAGAAGTCGGAGAAATACTCTCGTCACTTAGGCATGGGATAGAGTCGTGGCAAGACATGGTCAAGATAATGGCGAAAGGGACTCACTCTCCACAGAGTAGATCGAGCCGTAAAAATATGTCAAAAACATAGAAAAAATCGTATTAGAAGGTATATCGCTGTGGTATGCATTCAAACTCCAGGTCTGACCGTAATGCCATGTCCACCACTATCCCATCCTCAATTCAAGACGCCGTATCGCCCAACCCAACCCATCCATTCGTTCCCGAGGCCATAACCCAACAAACATTCCGTCGCAGGCTTAGGCGACATCCGCTGGTTGAAGGATCATGTATACCATGACCACAGGCCAAGCTGTGGATAATAATAAAGCTACCAGAACATTGCCGCCAGACATTCGAACGCGGTCGTAGGGTCCCTTCCATCGGTCGATCAGAGCGCAGGTGCTGAAGATCATGGCGCATGAGTAGAGAGAGATTGCCCAGAATATTCCGAGCCACATATCTGAATGTCGGTCTTCGGGACTGAGGACGACGCCCGAAGTGTCGGGGACGAAGGTGGAGGAGAGATTGGCACCCATTGCGGGGGATGTAAGTGAGCGTAAGTGAGTGTGTGGTTTGGTAGTGTAGATGTGGACGAGGGTAGGTGTTTTTAGAGTCGCAGTGCAGGGTTGCAGTTCAGCGTTCAGAATTAAAAAAAAATTGGTAAGAGTATTAAATCACTCGCCAGCGAGGAAAGAAAGGAATGAGAGAGATTTGACAACTCGTCTTGAGAGCGAATGGCTCCAACAAAAGAGAAGAACATCTCGCATCTTGATGCATGGGACATACAGGGGTTGCAGCAATAGCCAATTAGAGTGTCAGACCAACGACTCACTGAGGTCGGGGCCAAGACGACCCGGTCGCGGATGCGTCTCGTTGGTTGAAACATCTGCCACTTTTGATACTCGCGTCCAATTGTCGTGTGCTTTAAGCGCGCGGCATTCATTCAACATGGGCCTTACTTATGTTGTGAGCTGATGATCAGCTTGAATGAGGCCATTTCCAATACAATCACTCAACATCCCATTCATTCACATAATTATTCGCAACCACAGTCTGTACGTAGAGTATTCATCTCATTGATCAGCACTCCTCATGTTTCTAGATCTGTCTCAGATCTGGGACAATACCGGGATGTGACGATGGTAAAACCCACCAGCAAACACCCTACTACGACACTAATGTGTAATAGGCATGTGAAATAGATCGATAATACCCCGTATTTGGACGACCTATAATTGATTTATATGTATAGCATTGATTAATATTTCTTGGCTTCTATCTCTTGGCGGAGCTGAAACTGGTTGTTCCCCCAACACTCGGATCGGGGACTGTCCGGGCTGACCCACTTTTAGGGTTCGGATGAGCTGTCCATGGCGTCGGGAGTCTTCATGTCAATTGTCGGCCCAAAGGGGAACCTGCATGCTCTGCGATAAGCTTTACAATTTGTTACGTTGAGATTGAGTTTATTTCATCCTGTAGTTCACATGGGGTATGACGTAGCATTGCACCGAGCGACCAGAATGGAACAGTTGTTCTACGCTGAGCTTGGCTATAGGGTATTTTAAGTTGAAGTAAATGAAGTAAATGAAGCCACCTTCAACACGTCTTCTCACACAGTTACGCAGTGTGAAAATGCAGAGTAAGAAGTATTACTGATAGAGATTTATATAGTTGCTTCTGTATGTTTCTCACTTGATGCGTTTGAATTGGTAGTGCATATGTGTTCTCTCGTTATTTGATATTGCTATCTCATATTAGATTTAGGTGACGACTATGGACAAGACTGAACGAACGTTATCAAAAGAAAATAAGTGATGCCTGGGAGCAAGCGACAGTCTTCAATAGCATACTTAATTCTGCAGAGAGGCTTTTGCCGATGATGAAAGAGGCGGGTGTAGAATAATTGTTGGTGTTTGCTTGTTTCCCTTTCATCATCTTCTACCAAGTTCCATAAGTCAGGATGCAAGATCTGGAGGTTTGGTAAGTGGCTCTATTGGAGAACTTAAAAAAAAGGGATCTAACACTTGTTCTATTTTAATTGGATACATTGACATATAAGGCCTTCGAAAGCGTGTATGATGAAATGACTCTGCAATCGGAGATGCCACCAGTATCTTCCCCTGATTTTGTTGTTGGCCCGCTAGGAGAACAAACTCAGCTCTCCCAGCCATCTGGATCATCCAATGGAGTCAAAGCAAATTCAAGTGAAAACAGATTTGATCGTTCATTTAAGTACGTTTCATCATGTTATGATATCATAATCTTCTGTACCTTAGCACTCAATCTTTAACTTTACTCCGACATCATTATTCACTGCAAAGACAATGACGACATGGCTAAAGTAACAAGCAACTCAACAATCTTGAAATAGTTATAAACAACTGTCGTCTTTAGACACATAAGGCCAGATGTTTTATCTTTATCATCTCATCTTCATCCCTTGAAAAATCTATCTACTGTCTGTCATCTACCAGTAAAACCATCTTCACGAAGCAACTTGCATCAGCGTACAAAATGGCTTCCAACAGACTCGCAACCCAAAGAACCAGACTCTCTGGATTCAAACCCACAGGACCATATCCTGGCTACTCAAATCTTGTCTACAACTCGAAGGGTCAAATCCTCAATAATCAAGCACCAACACGTGCGCCCAAGCCCCAGCCACGAATCTTTTTCGAGCGTGACATGATGTTTGACAAACATGTCATATTCAACAACCAAATCATCTTCGACAAGAATGTTAAGCACCATCGATATATGATGAAGTCAAAAAAGACTACCAAGCGAACCGATCAAGAAACGAATATCGCGAAGAAGATGAGGGAGCGGGGAGTTGGTCGTACCGACTTTTGAGAGCGCCTCGAGACAAAGGACGAAAATTGAGCACAAGATGGAAGTGAACTATTGATATCCCGAGCCTTTACTGAACAGAGAGCTGGCTAAGCTCCGACGTGTCGAATAAACACTGTCCCAAGAGAAAACACACGCTCGGATCTTCAGAGCATCTATGAAGGAAAGACAGAGCTCTTCCCAGGGAGATATCCCAAGAAGCGTGGAAATGGACGGAAGCGTATATTCAGGGTCTAAAAGGCATCGATGATGCATTATCTTCTCACGGCCTTTTCACCTACTCAAGAGCGATCCGAGATTGCCTGTGTTACAATCGGTAGTGTTTCTATCAAAAGCCAACAGGGATCAATAGCTTAGGAGAAAGATTTAAGCTTAACTACAAGAAAATTTGACATCTGCCACCTTTTTGACAAGCTTCTGCTGTACAACGTAGCCCACTGCCGTGCTATCCACCCCAGGCGTTGTGTCAGAGGCTGGCACATATTAAGTCTAGCTGTATCAATATCCTTAAGCGACAATTCTCCCACCCCCAGACAAAGAACTTGAAGTATAAAGGAAATAAAATGTATCTTCTGTGATTTTCTGTGTGAATAGACCTCCTATTGGAACAAGGCTTTGCAAGAGATGAAACTATGATGATCTATTCCTCGCGAAGGGTAACCCTAACGAAGTAAGTATAGAGAAAGGGCATAAGGCACTGTAGGACTCACCCAACTTGTCAAATCTCTTGATTAAGAGTTGTTTGCCAGTGAGGTTCGTTTCCAGCGAAAACCAAAAGGGCCCCATGACCCAACTTCTTGGCCAACGCGCTTGTACCGCTTCATGAAATAGTACGCGCGTACTGCCCTCATATATACCTTGAACGAGAACTGTGATGCTCCCTGTCCATATTGTAAAATTGGCACTCCCTCACTCGAGCCTGGTGCGGATCCCGATATCTCGTGTTGTAAAAAATCGGCTCATGTACATATTCATGTACGTATTCATCCTCATCAGTCGAATACGGATCAAAGTAGGTTGGCACATAGGAGATCGGCTCGTGGTAGGGCAATATCCTCGGTCTGCTTCTACCATCGCCATAGCTAGCAGTTCTACCTCTGGAGCGTATCGTGGACCGAGGTATAGAGGAAGAAAGATAAAGTGACGTTTGTTCGTCTGATTCCTGATCTCCATGGCGTTTGCAGAGGTAAGGGAAGAATGGATCACTGGGGTCTTTCGCTGAAATACAGCCATCTCTCGTGCATGCTTCTTGCACGCAGTAGCCGCCCAGAATCTTGGACTCCTGTGTGCATACGGGATTGGCACAGGAATGAGTCAGACAGAAATGAAAGTTGGCCCCGCCATCCTTGACAATTTTGAAGCAGCCAGAGTGTTGACATGTGTGTCGAGAGCATGTCTGGGAGCCAATGTTGCTGTGATCGGCAAAATCAGGGCATTCCCCAGCGGAGCATCTGTCTGCAAAGGACGGTTAGCTTTGAAACTATATCAGAGGAAGATCCTTACGTCTGCAGCACCACCGAGTGTCAAGATTGTGACAGAGGTCTCGAGCGCCATGGCAACTGCCGTGATAGCACTCATGCTGCCCACAGAACTTGGTGCCGCTTGAAACGATGGCATTACAATCCCCCCAGCCCCCTTTCAAGTCGGGCCCTACAAATTCGCATTTGGAATGGTCCGCACAAAAGGCCTTTGGAGTTTTGTCAGCCCCGCACGCAGTGCAATTTCTGCATCCTGGAGAAGCACAAGGCTGATGATGACGGCACTTTCGTGAATCCTGGCCATCAGAATATGTGCGATGGTGACAGTTGGACTCCTGGCAATGGTGTTGTTCACAATACTTCGAAGAGTCGTCTCGGTCTGAATTACAATTTTTGATGACACAAATCATCCCCTTGGAGTGTTCTGCGCAGTATTGCGTATTGGAATCGCGACGAGGCTTATAGCATTGGAATTTCGAATCTTTCATCTTGCAGGAGTCTAATTAATGTCAGCAAATGAACTTGAGGTCGACTTGAGGCTGAGCTTGGGCATTTAGAACTCACGGTCAGGGCAGAGCCATTCGAGATTGCCAATTATCGAGTACTTAAAGTCGCCTGCTTCGTTATCAAAGAGCTTTGCGGTGCACCCAGGTTGAGCACACACCGAATCTGCACAAGTCAGTCATCCTGCAAGAAGAAGCTTACGGCCAACTTACGTGTGGCACAGAACGTCTCTCCTGAGCCGGTACTTGTAAAGCAATTTGGACCGGCTTCACAGCTATCTGAGATATGGTTAGTTGTTGACTGGAAGAGAACTTTTGGATAATGCTCACGCTTGTCGCAATGAATACCATACGTCTTACTATTTCGGAATTTCGCGACCGTATGTTCGCATTTTGGCATCCGGCACTTCGGTCTCGGAGAACTAGAGCTACCCATGATGAAAAGCTTGGTACAGCGTTTTGTTGAAATGGTGCACTCCTAGACTTGGATGAAAAGGCTGGATGTCCGTGAAGAGAAGGATTTCGTATCAAGGAGCGTGTCTCCTAGAATATGTCGGTAATTTCAAATGTTTTTGAATATGATAATTTCCGAACTTGCTCAAGGGCAGTTTTCAAACTGTAGGTGGACAGGTATAAGTTGATGGGAAGAGCACTGTCGCTTTATATCTTCGCAAATCAGAGTCTCGGGTGGGTTTATATACTGGATATAGGCATCAGTTAACCGAAAATAGGATAGGTTCGTTTGAAATTTAATACAGTTTTCTTTGTGTAGCTCTCAAGTCACACCCACGTTTATTGCTATTGTAATGCCTGTTTATAAACGCGAAGGGCTGTAATACTCCGGGTGAACGAAACCACAATGTTGAAATGGCTGCCTCTTAGTACTACCGAATGCTCTAGCCGAGAAGGAGGGATATTTGGAACTGGGTGCGGCGTGTAGCTCCTTGCTCTGCTTTTGGGCATCTAGTATGAAATCAGTCACAGTAACCAGGTAAAGAGAGGGTGCAACGCTCACGTGAAAAATCATTTTGTAAAAATAGAAAAAATGCCTAGGGGCACATTAAGGCCTTTAGTGAAGCCTAGTCGATTACTGTTGCCTTTCTTCCACTTCACAAGAGATGTGGTTTGCCCTGAAATTTGCGAGGCAAAGCCAGTGCACCGTTTCTTCCCGCTTAGTTTGCGCTGGCTGGCAAGACTCAGTGACTAGAATAAACGCAAGTAATATCAGCACCCTCTTTCTCGTTAGGTGATGCATTCCACGAGTTCCAAATAGTGATGGGTCTTGGGAGGTAGCCTTCAGGGGGGAGGTATTGGGCACAGTTGTTGAGCCTCACCCTGTGGATATGTATACTCGTGTAGCGATTACACAGCGTTAGTTTCTATGTAGTGAGTCCTAATCTATTGAATCCGTTTGACAAACGAGTTGGCTGTCATGAGTCAAAGGTTTGACCTTGAGAAACAATTTGGCGTTCTTGGTGACCTTGAAGGTTGTTTGCGGCATGCAGGTCGTAAATGGTCCAGATCGCGTGCAAGTTGCTTATTTGCCTAGGAGGCTGTGTCGATGACGAATATGAG
This sequence comes from Fusarium concolor, assembly GCA_013184415.1. Taxonomy (NCBI): domain Eukaryota; kingdom Fungi; phylum Ascomycota; class Sordariomycetes; order Hypocreales; family Nectriaceae; genus Fusarium; species Fusarium concolor. The sequence goes on from JABCJY010000076.1 coordinate 105,189, forward strand.
AAGACATCTGGTAACCTTCACCAAGGACTAGAAATACTGATATTTGCTACAACGACAGCTGTCAACCTTGTGCTCCTGACCACGAACATGTCACAATATCGGAGATTTAACCAAAGTGACCTGCTTACTTGCTCATTACTCTCTAGATAGCCTCATGTTTGAGTTAAAAGTTAAGAGATATACTTCAAATCCGATAAGTTGATCTTTGACGAACGTTGCGATATGAGGTTCTGAACTAGTGAGACAAAGGGGGAAAGTTGATCTCCGAAGGCGGTGTTTGCTGATGCAATACTCGATATGCTTGGGGCGCTCCCACGATTTTCGGAACGAGTGAACAGGATGAAATTCCTAGGCAAAGCGAGGCAGTGAAATATGGTCACAAGGCGAGTTAGGTCAGGAGTCCAAAACATGACTATTGATATTTGCTAAGGAAAGAGGAACCAACAAGATTCCGGGGATTTCTTCGGCAGTGAACATGCACTACCCACTTTCCCCAGAATGCCCGAAAGCCCCCTCGTCTCCTTCCTCCTTTCAGGCCTCCAGTCCCACTGAATCTGCTCTCATGCAGCTACCCGCTCCCTTCTCCTTGCATACACCTTTTGAAATTTCAACTTCCACAAGAAGCGCAAAATACTCAACAAAAGAACTGCCGAGAATCATATGACCCCCTATTCAATTGTGCAAGCTTGTTACGCTATGCTGCATCAACTTGGTGTGCCCAATGCAACTGCCGTTTTGCTCCTCGCAAGCAAACACTCGAGCAGGTGCAATGTGCTGCTGGCTTGATCTCTGAACGATTGTTCACACAACTCTTTGCGCCATCTTAGGTTCGTCCCGTTTACTCTTAAACTTGATTAGAAAGCGATTATTCATCAAGGATGCAAACTAACCTGAGGGACCAGCATAGGTGCTAGCATCAAAGACTCAATGGCAGTCACCACGGCATAAAGGTGACTGCAGAAGACTCGCCTGATCTTCCAACGATGCCTCATGTTGCTGAGGTCGATGAGACACCATAGAGATGCCGATAGCTGGAACGTGATCAAGACCCAGAGATTGTGATAGAGATCAAGGCCAGCAGTACAGCACACGCATACCGGGCTTACCAAGGCGAACCACCATCACCAGACCAACCGAGCAGCCATACCTAGTCCGCCCAGGTCCAGCAGAGGTACAAACCTGGTCGCTAGCCGAAGCAAGAAAGGACAAGTACTCATCAGTCGCAGGCCATCGGATCCTTGAACCACCAAACAGTCGTCAATGTCCTCAGTTGCAAGCCCTGCTTTCACTACCCGTCAGTCATACACAAACTCAACATAAAACATAATAACGATGCTTCTCACCTGAGCTAGCACCGACTCGGTATTGACTCAACTGGTGATTGACAACAATCGGGCCCGCCGTCATCTGTTTCGAAAGATCTATTCTCAGCGACATCTATCGAGAGCGGGTGATGAAGCTTTTAAATATGACCTTTACCCTTGCACATTGTCATTCCTACACCTTTCGCGGCAATTACCGGATTGAGATCTTGGTTCAGGCTTCCCGGGGCGATGGATTGTCCAGCTGAGCCTATGGATTCGACCTTAGAGATGGCCTGGCCAAGGAATCTTCCTCATAACCGATTGTGTATCCATGTGGTCTGAACGACTGGCGCACATCTCTTCATGATTTGGTGTCAGGATTTAGGCTGCCTTCACCGGGCCGATTTATGACTGCTTCCATCTCAATGCATCGGTAGTTGATGTGTTTGCTGATCGGTTTGGATGATGTGGATACTCAAAAGCAGACAGAGTGGAGTGGTACAAGGACGTTGAAGTGTTCCCATCGGTAAGACATTCTCTCCTCTTCAAAGTCCTAGACATCAACTGACACTTTTGGCCTTCTTCTCCATCTGGACATGTTCTGTTCCACAATGAAACACGCGGTGCCGGCGATCACCAGAAGTTCGTTCAAGTGGTCAGTCTAGTCGACGAGTGCATCGACCCAAAGGCTAGAAAGAAGAAAAAAGAAAGACGGTATCGTGATTGAAGATATCCATGTCATTAAGCTTCCATTTATTTCTGTGACATACACTTTCTAATCCAAGTATCTGATTCCTATTTCTACTCAGAGAAGAGACAATGGTGTCAGATCCGAATACCGATGGTTATTTGTGGCTGTGTACGGTTTCTGATCTCTGTTTCACATCAAAAGGTCATTTATGGCTCGTCCGATATGAACTCAATCCTCTCAACATTGCACGTCCCCATTCCAGAACCCTCACTCTTCTCCGAAACATCCCCTTAAGCCTCTTAATCAGAACCGCGACGGCCAAGATAACAGTAAACATCATACACCAAAGCTAGCCAGGTATGTAATCACCCTTGTCCAAACATGCTCCTTCTGGATATATGCCTCAGAAGCGTAGAACGCGGCCACCTGTCACCATTACCTAACCGACCGGCACTAATTGACTCAACAGCTCTCTAAGAAGCTCAAGATGCTCACCTCATTTAATATTCCACAAGAAAAGTATTCGGCTCAGATGCGAATCGCTGAAAAGATGATGTTCATGGGGTTACCTCAGTTCAAGGATCTTCAACCGAAATGCAAGGAATGCAATAGGAAGGTTAACGGCCCGGGTCAAATATCTGTTGCGTATCAGGTCCGGAAGCGGGTTCTTTTCATGGCTGTTAGGCCTGTGTCCCCCAAATCAAGAGGCAAGGTGCGTTTGAATACCCTTTCGGTTAAACTTGCGAGCTATATCTGACATCTGACTCTCTAGTCATGATTGGTTAACATCGCCATGTGTGTGGTATCAATACACTCTTTTCGGCACTTCAATTTAATGATGTCAAGTTGTATCTTGGTCCTGTACCTCAGGGCGGTGGCGAATGTCCGTGAAGCGCCGTTGCCACGATGTATTTTACCCCTGAGTCTAGACGAAATACTATTTCCATTTGCCATCAAATGCGGGGAGGAGACACATGGGACTTTTTTCTTCCGTGGTCATGTTCAAATGGCTCTTGAAACTCGACCAGCCGTCTGTGTCACTTTCAAGGGCATGCCGATTCTGGTCCTTCGTTTCATTCCAGCCAGCTGTTTCGATATCTACCTGGGCCTCGACTAACATATTAAATACACTTGATTCCCAGGATGTGGGCTTACAGAACTGGCTGAGTCCATTCTTCCACCTTTCCCCCCAAGTTCATAATCCTTTTGTCTGTCTCATTTACTGTTTCGTCATTTTACAATCTAACCATTTCTTCAAAACAGCAAGCAAAAGCTCGACTTGAAGACACACTGATGCTATTTTCTACTTTCCTATCGATAGCACCCGTCCTCATTCTCTTCATATATTCCTATCTTCCTTGAAAAGAAGCCAAGCTGTGATAATGAGTCTTGAAAGCCCCTCAACCAGGTTGACAAGACGGGAATACGGATGTCTCGATCATATGCTTGGATCAACAGAAGCTGCCGAATTTCAAACGCCAAGTCGGATACACATCAAAGACAAAGACAGCAGTGGGATCTCGAAATCCTCTCGGCCATGTTATGCCATGTCATTCATGGGTGTCAGTTCTCTCTTTCATTCTAAAGTGGGGAACGCAGGTTTGTTCCTAGGGTAGAAGAAGGTTTGGGTGGCTCTGACCTTATAGGCGGATCCTCCTCTGGAATGATCGGATCATACTATGACCCAGATTGAGGTGGCGCCATGGTCCGGATTAGAGATTGGATTGGATGGAATATGATGATGGAAGAGAGGGAGAGAGGCGGGCTGGGGAACCCAGGAGCCATAACAATAGATAATCAGGATCGAGACCGACCCTCAGTTGAGCTGCCGGAATGGATGGCAGAACCAACGTGCATGATAATGTGAGACGACAGTGAGATATGCGAAGAGATCAATGCTTGATGTGAACTCGAGGAGATGAGGTGAGGGCGTCTTCCTGCTATTTCCCAGGAATCGGCATGGCAATTGTAAATTCAAGGCTTAAAAATATTGGCTGTTTCGTCCAGATCAAGCCAAAGGCTGACTCTGAATAGCGAACCTGCGTCCTGACCAACCATCACGTTGTCAGAGCTGCATTTGATGGATTTGCATTTCAACAGAAGTGGGCGGTGGAAAGAGAGGGCATTTATTGGATCGCTGGCATCAAGCTTTACCAGTGATCATTGTCAACCGAACATCACCAGCCATGGCTATGCTGGGATATCGCACTCAAAACTCACCAAGTCACCATGAATTATGTGATTATCATAATAGGTACTGAGTTGATAGGCTAAGTTGATACGGGAGGTGTCGCGACCGACGCCTCATCAATGAAGAAAAGGAAGCAGTCTTGCTTGCAAACAAAAATGAACTGCGCGAAATCATAGATCAGTGTTACCATTATTGGTACTCTCAGGGTCAGACGCGCCGGAACTCAGTACTATCTTGATTAAGTCGTTGCATCAATGGTAGCATTCCTAGATCCGAGAAGCCCCATGAGTCGAACAACAGATGTCTACAAGATGCTAGAGCTATTTCTCCAGGTTAAAGATTCATGGTATTAAATTGAGTTATTCTACGGTGTCATGATCTGGGTTGTCCTCTCTCTGTAAACCAGTCAGTATCAATACGTCCAACGGAAATAATATCTGCGGTTGTCACTTGCAGAATTTGGCTTCTACATCGCTTAAAACGATCGAAGACGTCTCATTTATTTTCTAACTATTCTGTCAGACGAACAGTACTTTATGACTCCATGTATAGAGCTGTGTCGAGACGAATAATAAATCCCCGTGAATGATCATAAACCGCCTCTGATCACTATTGGGGGTCTTGAGGTCCGCTTCTTCATGACTTCAGGCAGCGCGAAAGAGGCCGATAACTTTCTAAGCAACGGCGTAAGCCTTCTTGGACATTCTTTCGCGCTTAGGTCGCTTGGGCTCTAGGAGAGTTGTGTAACCGATAGACTCCGCCGTGGTGGCTCGCTAACCATCAAATACCCTCGCTGCCCTATTGGCAACCTGAATTGGCAAAAAGAGTTGTTCGCATGCTCACCGCCTGCTCTAACTTCTTTGGACGAAAGAGAATCGCCAACGTCAGGAATCCTGAACAGGGCCCTTTGGGAGCGTTGATCGGTAACATAACATAAGCGCGTGCGCCATCACAGACAAAACCTTGATCTATCTCGCCGAGATACCAGATACGGATCATCAGATTAGCATCTCCTTCCCGGAATTGTTCTGTCTGTCCTTCCATTCGTTGTAATCTTTCTGGCTTACTGTATCGAGGTAACGTCAATTCCACTCGCGGATAGGTCTGAGGCTCGTAGGTCGTGCTGTTGATCGTAGTCTAAAATCTTTTTAATAAGCCCTCATTAGAGGCTCGGATACCCCTTTCCCGCCTCTATCTCAAGGAGGAACCGACTAGAATCATAATAGTGCTCTACGCCATGCTACTTAGACAGTAATAGTGCTTCACTACAAGTTGACCATCAATTGCAAGCTTGTTTCCCACTTATAATAATGTATATATTCTATTACGCCGGCCATTGACATTACTGGCGCGCGGCTAAAACTATCCTACTCGAGTCCAACTTCCTACTCCAACTTGGCAGTGAGCGGCAAGTTACGAGAACTGCTTCCTACCCACACCGTCTTGGGGTGGTCGGTAATGACCCAGTTCTGGGCGTTCGTGTCCCAGTTGCTCAGATCACGACGGGTCAGCTGAGCGTTGAACATAACGCTCTGGCCGGGGGCGATGTTCTCGAGGCGGTCGAAACCGCGGAGGACACGGATGGGCTCGTTCTCCCCACCGAGGCCAACGTACAGCTGAGGAACCTCGTCGGAGGTGACGTTTCCGGTGTTGGTGATCGTAGCAGTGACCGTGTACATGATGTCCCAGAGCTGTGGGTTACCACCAGGGGCACCAGAAGCAGCCAGACGGGGCTGGGCGGAGCCGTTAAGTGCGTTCGGGGGCAAGAACTTGTCAGCGGTGTCGCCGTTTGCCTCTCGTGCCGATGAGGATGTGTTCAGGAACGGGTAGATGAACTTAAAGAGGTATCGGACACCCTTAGGGAACGTGTAGTCTTCCAGGTTGGTGCTGTAGTTGCCGAAGGTTGGGGCGGGGATGGTCTCTCCGACGGTAGCTGTGTAGGTGCTGTTGACGTTCTTCTGAATGTTGAGATCAGAGTACTTGAAGGTAGTCCAGGACAGACCGAAGCCGAATTCGTAGAGAGGAGAAGCAGTGTCATTAGGAGCACTCTTCCTGTTAGTGCTGGGGGATTGCTTATCGAAGTGGCGGTAGTCAATGAAAGCACCCTCAGTGAAGTCATCCTGAGGAGCACCACGGCCATTGTTCGCCTCGTAAAGCACCTCAGTACCATAGCTCTTGCGAGTACGACCCCAAGTGAAGGGAGAGCGTCCGGGACTTGTCTTGCCGTAGAGGATATCAGCGATAGCATTGCCAGACTCTTGACCAGGGACACCAGCCCACACAATAGCGGTAATATTAGGGTTATTCTCGTACTCAGACAGGAGGACTGCACCCACAGTATGGAGAACAACAATGGTGTTGGGGCAGATGGATGAGACGTTCTTGATGAGCGCGTCTCCATCCTTCCACAAAGTGAGGTTCTTGCGATCACCGAAGTTGCCGTCAACTTCTATGTATCCTTCACCAGAATCGGCATTCGCAAAGACAATAGCCGTAACATTGGGTTGGCTGACAAGCGCTTGTGTCTGGGGCCACTGGTTGTTGTTCAAGATACTTTCATATCGAGTGCCATCAAGGAGAGCTTGGTTCTGAATACCTTGGTCGGGAGTAATCAGGTAGGGGAACGAGGAGGTTCCCGAGCCCCAAGCCATAGCAAGAGTGCCGTTATCACATCCACGGTCATTACATCCGTTGGGTCCGGCAGGGTTTCCTCCGGCGTCCTCACCAATAACTGCGAGGAACTTGGGCTTTTTGAGGGGAAGGGCACCGTTGTTTTTGAGGATTACAGTTCCCTTGGCCGCTGACTCACGAATGTGGTTCTTGTGATCGTCCTGAACATTAATCCCCCAGTTGACTTGTTCCCGGTTCTCCTGAGAGAAGGTCTGGGCGAAACCAAAGGTATCTCGAGTCCAAGAGGAGAAGTTGATGTCAGGGATATCCTCGACGGTCCTACCGACCTTGAAGAAGGCTGACATGATTCGAAGGGCCATGTCATCAACGCGCCAGGCAGGAACAGTTCCGTTGATGACAGCAAGGGTCAGGTTTCCACCCCAGAAGCTGAATCCAGTGTCGAACTCGGTGTCTCCGGGCATGGTCATGTCAAGACCAGCGACAGCAGAAGAGGCACCGGTGTGCTGGGCTTGCCAATCAGACATAACGAAGCCCTGGAAGCCCATCTCATCCTTGAGGATTCCATTGAGGATTTTGGAGTTCTGGCAACCGTACGAGTTGTTGATCTGGTTGTAGGAGCACATGACGGAGCCCACGCCGGCGCGAATGGCGTCAGCAAAAGGCCAAGCATAGACCTCGTGAATAGTCTTGTCGTCCATGTTGGAAGAAAGAGACTCGGAAATGTTAGCCTTTTGAGACTGAGCATCGCCTCGCTGTCGGAAATGCTCTACAAAGGGATTAGTTCTCTCCTGGTTTTAGCAAAAATGAATGACTTACCCTGCTCGTTTCCGATGTAATGCTTCGCGCAAGCAACGACTCCTGCATCTTGGATACCCTTGACAGCCTCTGCCATGGCATGACCAGCCATGTAAGGATCGACGGTGAAGCCCTCCCAGTTTCGTCCACCAGCTGCAACGCGGCCCAGGGGACCAGTAGCAGGACCAAGAGCAACATCGATACCCTTTCCTTTGAACTCGGCGCCCATCAAATGACCTCTCTCGTACCAGAGAGCCTTGCTCCAGGTGGCACCAGCTGTGATAGCGGTAGGGAAAGCGCTGTTGTAGTCGGAAAAACGAATACCAAGGGGGCCATCTTGGAGGCAGAGACCTCGCATTCCAAGACGAGGAATGCCTCCTGTGTTTCCTACGCAGCGATCGTTCATCCATCTGGAGAGTTTGTTAGCCAAACAGAAGAAGATGCGCTCCTCTCGCGGAGTTACTTACCCAACACCAGTGGTCAAGTTGACTTTTTCCATTAGAGTGAGTTGGGACACGAAGGCCTTTGCTTTGGCATAAGCTTCCTCCCAGCCAACTGCTTCGGGGTTCATCCATGGCGAAGGATAGTGAGGCGGAGAGTGAGCGAGTGTATCCCTCGTGGAAAGCTTCTGAGCGTCAGTATTGTGGTCAACAGCCACCACAGCAGTAACCGCCGTAACAAGTAAGGAAATGAGTGAGAGGCGCATGCTCGGTAATACAGGGCCTCTCGGCCCAGGAGCAATTGGGTAGGAGAGAATGTAAAGACAGAAGAAGTAGTCGATGGCACAGAGACCGGTGACTCAGATGCGGAAATAGAGGAAGAAGACGTAGATATTATAATAAAGAATAAACTTGACGAAGCCAAAAAAAAAAAAAAAAAGAACGATGAAAGAGAACAGAAATGAGAGACTGTCTCGGGCTTTTGTGTCTAAGTTAATGGAAACAGGGAGCATGTAGTATTGGATGTTTGTGGATTGTCAATTGTGGAGAGAAGACGGGAAAGAGAGACAACACGCAGGGAGGGAATGTCCCGTGTCTTGGTGCGTGCCTGGTTCCTGCGTCTGAGCGAGCATGAGGGCGACAGGAACGAAGTTGAGATGAGACGAGAATAGAATATGTAAGAACTGACCTTGGCTCCAGCCAAAGTGTCTGGGACCGCAGAGGCAAGTGCACCATCACTGCCAGCAGCTCCCAAGTATAGGGCTGCGGCGAGCCAATTTGTCTTCATCCCGTATATCTCGTGCTATAATATATATATATATATATATATATATATATATAGGTGTGGCTTATTTATATAAGGTTAGCGTCAAATGGTATCGACAGATTAACTTGGAGGGAGAATAGACTTACCAGTGGTTCAAGGGCTAGTCCAATATATTGGATTGTGAAGGGCCCAAACGTCAAAGGCGTTGATGTGAGGGACCGACACAAGATATAAGCCACAACGTTGCAAGACAAGACCGGCGCGTGGTAAGAGGAAGATAATGTATAGAGGAAAGGAGGTGATAGAGTTTATATACATAAATACCGAAATTAAAAGACACGCACGACAGATGCTGTGTCTACTCTAAAGTTCGGTGTCAGTGCATATCAACTTACCTTAACCTTAGCCTAGCGGCCCTGTCTCAGACCACTCCACTACTACCTTACCTCAACTTAGGTACCTAAACTGCGCATCCTTTCCCTGGGAAAACAACACCCGCTTGTCCCGAAGATTAGAGATGACAGTCAAAGTCCGTTCATCGTCATCAAATTTCAGTGCTCATCTGTACCCACAGCGTTGACAAAGGCGCTCCTGGAGGGTCGATCAGCCCTGGGATTGGACAATTGCTGGTGATTCGTGAACGCGGCATTGACAGGCCCTTGGGTCGTGGGGTAAAAGGGCCGATGCCAAAGGATCATGAGCGAGAGCCATGCAGGCCAACGCAGCTGCAATTCCAACTCGTCTGACCATCAGCAGCAAGCATCAACTTACATGTGCAAGGCAAGACGTTGTATTTTACTGAGCATCTTGACGTCACATCGTCTTCGGCTGAACCCCGAGTCTTGCTTGTATTCTGCTTGTTTACCCGAATCTACATGAAGAGCCAAGGTCTATTAGATCATGAGAGCGTTGATCTGATCAGATAAATGCCCCCCAAACGAACTGACAATCTTCGTACACTAGACCAAATTCCCAAGACCAACGTTACACTACATCCCTCAAGGACCAAGGTCATTCATCAGCAAACCGTGATCGACATAGCTAAATTTCCAGGTGAGACCAGAGCCACAGTCCACGAATCCTAATCTTGGTCTAATTTATTATCCTTTAGGGAAAAGTCTAAACTGCCTAATTGACCCAGCACGTATAAGAAATCCTTGCACTGACAAGAAATTAGCACATCGATTCATCCTTCAATTGCCGAGAAAACACCAAGCTTCATCATCAACATCTCCCCATTCCCCACGATAATGCCCTTGTCGCCTTCTTCCCCGCATCAAAGAACCCCAGCGATCGACTGCGTCCGAAGAACCACCGTGGAACGTCGGCCCTAGAGCCCGTCGCCATTAAACCCAGTTGTAATGATCTTGGCAATGGTCAGATAATGAGTGTTTAGTCTTGATTTACATGCAACAGTCTTGAATTGGTCCTGTTCCATGGAAGCCTAGCTTCGGAGACCTATACTGGTATAATGCTACGTTGTAAGTGATATTCACCGGAACAATATCTTGGGTTGTATGCAGATGCCTGCAGATGCACCTCTATTAAACGGTCAAATAATTATTACTTAAATATGCGGTAGCTTAATGCCCATATAGGCAGGTAGGTAAGCTGTCTATGTATGCGATTTTATCCTTCCTTGGATGCTCATAATCCCCATCCATGAATCAATGCCATCATCGACTCCATAGTATACACTTTTCCCTCCGGGCCGCCATACCGTTAACGCCTCGAAGCATCGTGGGTACTTTTCTCCGCGGCCTCCAGTTTTAAAGTAAACCCCATCTCATAAACTAGTAGATACCAGGGATGATTCGCGATCGAACAACCTTGCGGTACTCCTCCCAGTCTTTACCGTACTTGCGGTGGCACTTATCATCGTCGCGGCGTTCGCGATGAACAAGAAGAATCGCAAAGTATAGGATGTAGAAGTAGGTGATGAGCATACCCCATCCCTTGGCCTCGCCCTGGACGACCTCTCGACCGTCTCGCATCACCCACGCACCCTCGGCGTTGGCTCCGGCGCTGAGGATCTGGTAGCCTGCAATACCGGTGGGAAGACAGTAGGGCCATGACTGGATCCAATCGCCGAGGTAGTTGATGTGACGAGCAATACCCCACCAACCAGTTGTGAGAAGCTTGCTGCCCTTCTTGGTCTGGATGTACTTGAGGTGAGAGATTCTGGGGTCGTTGGGGTTGGTGCGGAAGCGGTTCTTCTCGTTGTTGGCTGAGCGGAAGATGAAAAAGCCAAGACCGATGAGAGCCAGCATTAAGGCCAGTCCCAGGGGTCCGAGTGAGATAGGATGGACAGAGAGATAGCGCGTCTGCAGCGAGTAGACGTAGGGTACCCAGACAATATCGCCGAAAGCCAACATCATACCGAATCCGTCGGTGGTGATATCCATGGTGGTCAGGATAGCAGGCTCGTTCCACCAAGAGTCGAAGACATAAAGAGCCTGAAAAGCAGTGATGAGAATAGAGCTATCGGTGACGAAGCCATAGTTGCGGTACTGCTGAGCGCACCAAGAGCAGTTCATGATGATCCAGCCCATCATTCCAGGTCGAAGTTCCAAGAACTCCTTGATGTCAACCTCACCGATGAGAGGAATCGAAATACGGGGGTTGAGTTCACGGCCGATGAACCAGTCGTACAGCATGTTGCCTGAGTGGCCTCCGGTGGCGAGCTCGCGGTTCTCCTTGTTGCCAGGCTTGACGCTAAAGCTTCGGACGTAGACGAATGTGGATACAAGGTAGGAGTAGATAATGTTGGCGGACAGGATCTGGATGAAGTTCTCAGACATGAAGGTCCAGACAGGGAATTCGGCGCCCTGGGCAGCGGTTCCGGCGGCGAGGATAGCAAGAGTAAAGGTGCTAGAGTACAAGGCTAATGCATGTTAGCGGTGTCTTTTCGGGCAATTTTCAGGGTTGACGAACTGTTGAATCTGTAGTTGAGTTTCCCTCCGGAGCGCAACTCAGTACCCTCGACCTCGATTGCAGGCAAGACGCGGTAGAGGATCAGGGACAGCACATTGTATCCCACAACAGCAGCAGTTCCCTGCCAGCTAACCAAGCCAGCGACCCCATTGCTAGGCCAGCCAACCTCTTGTTTCAAGTTATCTAGCGACAGGGTCTTAGGGTGAAGAAGCGATGGCGCGGGGCATCCTGAGATGTCGTTGCAGACGAAGTTGAAGACGTAGACGAGGACAGGCAAGAAGAATGAGATAACAAAGGCACCGGGACTGTGGGTTGTTAGTTACAAACTTAGATAGAGAATCAGGAGGCAACTTACGGGCCAAAGAACTCGTAACCGTGCTGCTCCTCTGAAGGAGGCTGTTTATTCTTGACAACCATTGCTGCGGATTGAGGAACTCAGAATAAGGAGATCAACCCTTCCTCTTATAAACTTTCAAGTTCCTTTACCTGAAGACGATTGCGCAAACAATTAAGTGGCTTGTAAAGACAGACAACGTCAGCTCTTTACAAGTTTAAAGAATACGCAAAGAACAAAAGTCGTGACGAAATTGCACAACCTTAGTTAATCTACGCGTAGCTCCCAGTTAATCAGTAAGTGCCGGGGTATTCTTTTTCGGAACCCCTGTCGTATTTGCGTATTCGGAAAGGCATGTCTCAGATGAATTGGCAAATCAGAGCTTGGACAGCTCTTCAAACAATCGGAAGTCGGCCATTGACTCCCCGATGTATGATGTAGACGACCTCCGGACAAATATTAAACCCGGGATATGCCCCATGAATGTCATCTAACAACGGAGCCAATCACTAGCCACACAGCTCGCCACAGATCAAGCCCCTTATGTCGACATGTATTACCTTAATTCTCCGGCACCTTATCCGTCCAGCTCAGGGATCCAGGCTAAGGCGGCAGCAAGGCAAGGGCAGGTTTTACTATTTGTGGAAAAGACAGTTTGAGGTTTTGGGGATGCAACAAGACTGGAGCCATCAACGCGTAATCAGGGAGAGACCAGCTTCTCCATAACCATATCCATCGCCAATATCCCTCAAGTTGAATGTCTTCGTTTGTGCTGTTTCTTGTTCTCTTCTGCTTCTCTGGTGACTCGTCTTACTCACTGTCCCTTCATTATCCCCTTTTTGGTGACATTCTTTTGATGACAGGTCTTATCGCATACCATCATACAAGCCAACATTCAGCCAGGCAGTAGATCTGTCTACTAAGGCACGACGTCCATTCCATTCTATTCGACCTCCCTTGCTACTTCAATCTCCCTCCTACGATCAACGACGAGACACGATCGAATCCATCATCATGCGCTTCCAAGCATTACCATACACTTTATCCATAATCGGTGCCGTGAGCGCTCAAGTCGCAGAGCAGCCAACAACGACGATCCAAGTCCCACAATGTACCGCGACATCACATACCGGCATGGGCGGCTTCTTCGACCTACGACCAGACATGGCTGTCGTGCCCGATGAGAACACAAAGAAGTACGCCGTCACAAAGGATTACTTCTCTAAGGGCTACGACTATGGCTACAACTTCACATTAAACCTCTGCGGTGCTGTTGTAGAGCCTGTTACAAACATCGTTGGTGTCGAGCCGCCTTTGTGGCAGAACGTGAGCGCATATTACATGAAGGGCGGCGAGGTCTTTTCGATAGGGTTGGTTTGAACATACACGGTGTATTGCGCCAGAAGGAATGCGCCCGCTAATACAGAGCAGTTTCCAGTCAATGGACTTACAGAGCCGTGGTCGCAAGCTTGTTCTTCAGTACGAGGGGGGATCTCCTTGCGGTGCCGACGTTAACAAGACGGAACCTGTATACAAACGAACAGCAACTGCGCAGAAGGATTCGTATCTTGAGGATGAGAACGACCCAACGGCTTACACGCCTGTCCCTGAGCCCGAGGAGCCTGTCGCGGAGGAACCGAAGCCCAAGGACAAGCGAAGACGCAAGTCAGCGACCATCTCGTTCCATTGCGACAGAGATCCGACCACCACCTCTGCCAGTGTCTCCTTTGTTGGCGCTGACCCGGACGAATGCGCCTACTTCTTTGAAGTCCGATCCTCGCACGCATGCGCCCACGCCGAGCCACATAAGCCAGGCAGCGTAGGCCCAGGCAGCATCTTCGGGCTGATCGTGATAATCGCTGTACTCGTTTACTTCCTCGGCGGCATCTTCTACAACCGAACGGTGACCCACGCGCGGGGCTGGCGCCAGCTCCCCAACTACAGTCTGTGGGCCGGAATCTGGAGCTTCATCACCGTGCGTCCTACCCTCCCCGGCTCCAAGCCCGAGCGATACTCTCCCTGAGTTCTTTTTTATTTTTTTGTTTTCTTTTGCCTCTTTTGTTTATAAACTTGGGGCTGACAGGTGGGATTTTCTCTTTTGTGCTTTATAGGAACTTTGTTTTTGCTGCTTCACGGCTTGTCTGCGACGCATGGCCGTTCGAGGTGGTGGCTACCAGCGAGTGCACTCGAGTCCTAGCCGGAGAGAGCAGGATCGAGATGCTGAGAACAGACTGATTGACCAACTAGATGAAGAATGGGAAGATTGAGGTTGGGGGCTATAGATGGATGGGGTTTCATTGCTATAGGTTCATTGGGTTTTGGAACTGGGTTCTTGTTTTAGAAAGGACATGAGCGGAGTTTTATGGGTTGCACTGAACGACAATGGTCACGCGCGTTGTACTGGGTTTCGAGACGAATCAGTATCTTAAATACATCAAAAGTTGATCCAGTTCATTATCCTGATTCTGGTGTCTTATGTGGCTCAAGGAGCTGTTAAGCTGCTTACCAAGTCCGTAACCGGAGTGTCAGACTAGGTGATGAAGAGATCAAATTTACCCAATTCCTTTATCTCTATGCCGACCTCAAGCTCTGGGCAATGTTTTACGTGTTCATTGAAAGGGTTTCCAACAACAAATAGATACTCCGATGGTCCGTAATGACTTGAGGTGGTCTCCAAAGTACCTTATCCATCGTCGCGTAAGAGGCCCCAGCCCGGTCCCTCCCTGAACCACCAGCAATTCGAAGTCCTCACCAGCCACGAAGACAGGAAACCTTGACAGCGATATTGACACATGGGAGAATGTACCGCTCATGTACAGAGGGACAAAGGCGAAGACTTGCAGAAGCAAACTTGCGCATTCGCAAGTTTGCTTCTCGAATGGGTAAGCAGCCACATACTGTACGGAACCTGTCACTTCAAAATTTTCCACTAAAGCACCTAAGCATAAAAGGCTAAAAACAAAACTATTCAGAGACGGTGTGAGCGGTACGGCCCATCCCTCTGTTCCAAAGTATCTTCTTCTCCTCTTCTGGTTGGGTGTCAAAAACGCGACACGAGGGAAAAATAGAAAGGCGCCACGCAGTTGAACCCTGGTTGGTGGTTGATCAAAGCCACATCATGTAGCTTATGCCATAGAGAATGGTCCAAAGGTTTGCTCACGACGAACAAACGCGCATTGGTCCAATTGACGTTGAAGAACTACATAGAGAAAATTGAGGGGGGAAGAACAGTTCATGCTGGCGTGATTCAGGGGCGTTGGTGTTGGTTATGCAGCTATGCTGCAGAGGAGAGACGGAACTGAAGCCATCGCCAACGCCGATTCGTCCCAGTGAGAAGAAAAAAGAACAATAAGGAAATACCCCGCCCAAAGTGAGGCTGATCTTTGCTGGGTCAATGCAATGGAACATGATGATCGACCGAGATCAGCACCAGATGTATCTGACGGTGAAACAACTTGCAGAAGCCGTCAATTGACCTCACCAACTGCTTATGCATAATACCCATCGAATATGACCTGTTCCCGGGTGGATTTAGATACAATCGAGATCAAACGATCGATTTGTTTCCATGAACCGGGGGGTCGGTTTCGATTTTTATATGCACGAAAGATGGCCTCCATTGGACAGCTCAGCTAGCCGCAACCTCCCAAGAACCCCTGCAAGCCTTGTTTTCACCAATAGCCTGGTCAGAAAAACGGTGTTGTAGGTAGTTTTCTCGCAAAGGTGGTTGTCTCGGCCCTGGGCCCGAGAGATGTCCGAGCTCAGCAAAGTGTATAAGTCTTGACGATGCACAACAGGATGTCTGATGCAGCGGAACAATTCTCGCATTTCGCAGCTTGGCTGGATCAAGTGATTTTGTGTCTCGTGTAATTGCGACAGGGCCATGGCGAAATTCCATTCGGTGTTTTGTAGTGTCAGTGCCAAAGGTTCCCTCCCAACCTCCCCCTCTGTAAAAAGAAACGAGTGACAGGCTGCCGAGAAACTCCTTGCATAAACTGCAGCTGATACGTTGCTTCCCCGAGAGAAAACGGCAGAATTTGCACAGACGTAGCTTTACTACTTTCAGGAAAAGCAGCGTCAAAGTGCAATGGTGTCCATGACAGGCTGTCCCTCTTCCATGCAGAGTGCCATGCGTGGACCAGACACAGACCATTCGCAGAGCCCTATCCATGCGCCTCTATCGTGTGGAGACGCGACAGGTCGCCTGCTTCTGCGTCATGTAGGGTATGTATATGCTGGTTCGTGCAGTATGGGTATCTGAGATAGCCGAAAGCTAGCAAATGGGGAGGGATCTTCGAGGTAAGATGTACTCAGTCGGGAGTAGAGTGACTTCTTTTTGTCGTAGTCGTGGCGTTCGTGACCTGAAGAGGCACTGGGTCTACTGCAAACACACTCTGTAACCCGTTAGTCGTTGCCTCTAATCTCCTCGCCGTCGAGTCTTCCCGGTGCTGCCGACATTGCTGTGGTCTTTGCTCAACAGACTGGGTCTGGAGTTACCGTCTTCCTAGCCTTAGCTCCCGTTTCTCCAAGCCTGCTGAGTTTGATCGTCGTATTTCTCGAAACTGATGTCTGCGTTCCCTGCTACGGGATGGTTCCCGGCCTAGTATGGGGACGAGGCTGAGCTCAGTATGGTCGTGATACATACGAGGACTGACGATCCTGCATCTTTAGCTTCACGACAGACAGCTCCAGACCCAAGGATACACAAGGGAACTTGAATTGCCGCATCAACTTGACATAATATCCGGTTTGTTCAAGTCTAGGGCCTGAGACAGGCCCATGACGAGGATCTTCCTACGTGTCGCCATGCATCTTGGAGAAGGTTATCCTACTCCAATCCCACTCCGTGGAGTACGATCAAGGTCCTCCCTCAAGCTGTCGTATGCACCGTAAGGTCAAAATAGACATCTGTCGGCGCAGGGAGCGCAGGAGAATCCAGCCAGCCGTATCGCACAATCGCACCGGGAGGAGTCCGCACCCCGAGGCTCGCGGTTTGCCTAGTGCGAAGATCGTTTTGAGTATGATCGCAGTATTTCCTAAAGTCGATGAGTGCATGTTTAGTTCAAGATGACAGTTCCCGGCCCCGGATGACTGTCAGTCAGTTAGCCCTTGCGTACGTATGAAGTGCATCTTGTCACATAGCTTGAGCCACTCAGCTAGAAGACATATGCACATACCGTTGGATATCACCACGCTAATCCCTTCACACCCTCCCCCACAACCGTTACCTATGTCTGAGTGCCTGGTCCTGGCCCACACCGCCATCATGGACGCCATGGCGCGGGTGTCCACGAGGAGACAGGGCATATGCCGTGAAACCGCTTATATCTGGATAGTTGGTATGCAGCCCATTCCTGACATGGCAAAGCGGACTTGTCTCTCTCGACCAATAACGACAGATGTATATCTCAAACGCTCTGAGGTGTATTCAAGTTGTGGGCTCGAAGAAGAAAGGAGATGACTTCACGGGAGCGGGACGGGTTTGTATGTGGCGAGGTTATGTTTGTTTGCTTCAGGCAGCTAGACGGGAAACAGGGGCAATTTACTAACGCAGGAGTCAGTTGATAATTGTTCTCATGAAGCAAGGCACTGGCAAAGACTTCACGACTTTGTGTGTCCTTTTCTCGTGGGCCGCTTTTCCAGTGGTCTGGATGGGCGAGTGTATGCTGCAGGCCGATATCGCAAGTAACCGACTTCTTTGATTTTCTACCACAGAACCTACTGTACAGGCAGCCTGCAGGTACGCAGCTGGGTAATATGCAGCCTGAATATGAGCCTGGAAGAATGTACAAGGTGTCAATTTGGTTGTAGTCTTAAGGGTATGCATATATCCATCTTGTGTATTCCTGGATGACTTCACCATATATTCCGGTATCAGCAGTGTCACAGCCGAATTCAAGAAACCGTCTTGATGATCTCTCTTGCGGTTCGTTGCCCTACCCTGTTTCATGCGTCCCAGCTTGATCAAAAGCGCTGCATTGGCCAACTTAAGACTTGATCCAACTCCACTTTGGTATCTCGTACAGCCCGGCGCTACCTCTTCTTCCATAGACCCAATTCTGGATTACCTGCATGATTACCTTTCAGGAATTATAAAGAATCTTGGGTACTGAATCACTGTTACTCTCAACACCCCTAATCTATAAAGTCTCCTTCTCCTCCTTTCGACCTTTGCCAAACATCCCTCCTCACATCTCAACATCCACCCTGGGTCACCTGTCCACTATTCCTATTGTCCTATTGTCTATCCACATCGTTTAGTTGAACAATGGATATGGTCTCTTCCGTCATTGAGGGGCCGTTTGCCCCTCAATACATCCCCAAAATCTGTTCTTGCTTCCAATGTTCTTACGTTTACTCCCATCCTTACCAATATCTCTCCTTTTATCCTTCCAACGTTGGAGACCATTCCTATTACACCCCTCAGTCAATCTCAGCACCGCCAGGTACCTTTCAGTCAAGATCTTCACCACAAAACTTCACTCCAAACCACAGTACTAGCTTTAGCTACCCAGGTATGCTTTTCTTATCTTCCGATCTCACAGGCTTTCGAAATTCAGAGCTGACTTGAAGTAGACGTACCAATAAAAGTTGAACCACAGTTCATCAAGGCCGAGCCACAGTCACCTTACAGCTGCTGTCCCGAACCCTGCACAATGTCATTCTACCCCAAAGGAAACGACTTCTACCCCCTCCCCGGCGGATTTGACTTCAACACTGTTCCCAGCGCCACCAACAACGTTGGACAGCCCTTCGCAGGCTTTGTTTACAACGATATTACCTACAATATTTCTCAGAGTGATCTGGATTACCCCACTACCAGTGTCTCCTACCCACAAGCTCAGATGTCTCGCACTACAAGTGCCTCCTACCCTCAGGGTCAGGCGTCTCCCACCCCAAGCGTGGCCTCCCACCAGGATCAGATGCCTCCCAATAGCGGAGGAGATGGCCTTCCCTACATCAGCTGTGATAGAGTCTCGGAGATGAGCGCCCGGCTTCCCCTGATTTTCAAGCTCCTTGAGGACTACCCAAACATCCCAACTCATCCCATTCCTGAGGAAATCCTCAAGAAGCCCAAGGACCTGGCTCAACAACGTAGCTTGGTCATGTACCTGCGCAAGTACGCCGTGTCGTACGAAGAGATCCGAGCCATTGGTTCACTCACCGTCGCCGACAGTACCATGCGCTACTGGAGCCGCACTAGCAAGCCCAAGTCAGCGCGACCTCGTCGACCCAAGTGGAAGACCAAGGATGTAAGTTATGACGCTACCCAGATCAGGACACTATGCTAACATGTCTCAATAGATTGCCATCATGTACCAGGCTGTTGAGCTGGTCGAGAACCAGTTCAAGATCCATCCTGACGCTACTGATTTCTACAGCAGGGTCGCAGAGGTGATGCAGGAGCTTGGTGCCTCTCATGGGTTCTCGTCCCAGGCTATCTCGGCCAAGTACAACGGCAGGAAATGGGGGGATGTTGCTCGAACCAAGGCGCAAGCTGCTCGGGCTAAGTAGTCCATTGTCTTTTGGGGTCGGCGTACGGTTAGGGAAACAAGAGGTCCTATAAGTTAGTTGAACATAATCTCAAAGATTAACCCAATAATGGTTTCTATCCCAAGTGAACAAGCTCCAACAATGCTGGCTAAAAATGCTTCACCTCGATTACAATGTAAGAGGAGACACTTTACTTGCTCTGCCAGGTGGAAATACACCTCCATTATTAACCTGAAAACTTTGTACTTGCCAAATTTTGGTGACCTGGGATAGCATTCCTTTTGTAAATATATTATTTGGATGTCAAAAATGAAAGGGACTATTGGTGGTACTTCGAGATTCGAGAACGATACAACTTTGTGAGTCGCTTTCAACTTTGTCCGGTTCCGGTGTGGTGGTTCGGTGGGGGACCCTAAGGACCCTAAGATTCAGATTCTCGGATCTCATGCTCTAGTTCGTTGGCGTCCAGTCTAGTCATATAACTGTCCAGGCCGCCCCATACTGTATACTGAAGTACACCATCTTCACACTCAAGCTTTCGCAATGGCACTTCTGGTAATTCAGCAGAGTTCTATGCCTAGCCGGAGTCCACCGGGTCTGCCTTTCGCAGTCTATTACTCAATTGGAGCTGCCTCGGGAATGGAAATATCCATTGGTACAGTAAATTGTTCTTGTACTTCGTGATATCAATCATCTACGGACATGGGATGCAGTTCGTATTGATCATCCGTTATTGTGCTGCTATCGGAAGAGAAAATGAGACGGTATTCAGGTCGTAGACGCCGGTAGCCGGTTTAGCCCCTTGGTCTTTTGTCATGTCACTTGTCGCTGATCTTATTGGGTAGTCAGGGTTGATCGAGTTGGATTATGGTCTTTGAGTAAGCCTTGCAAATGCCGCGATGGACAATGGCGTCTTAAGAAAAGTGAAGTTTCAAAAGGAGATCCTAGTAGTAGTCGCGTATTAGCCAAGATCAAGGCACATGTTTCTTCTATTTACAGATGAAATGTCTCGCCATTCTCAAACACCGTAGGTACTCCAATGTCTCGCAAAACGTTACGCAGCGCCGCAGGATCCTTCTTGAGAGCCTCCCACTCCAATTCGTTCTTTACCAACGCTGTACCAGCGAGTAGCGTGCCATTCAGGGCCAGCGTACCCAGGACATCCCCATCTTGGCTTTGTAGCTTCACTCCCTCAGCCAGACGTGGACAAACGACAAGTGTGTCTTTGGTCATGGCCATGTTGTAACTGATTCTTGTTGGACCCTCGGTAGGTGCTTCTTCGGTATGGATTGGATCTTTGGTGTGGATAGCCACGGCTCGGCAAGCCTTGCGGTAAAGTCGAAGATAAATGGAGTGCAAGTCAGCTCCAGACATGCCTAGCTTGATATCTTCGGCAAAAGTTGCGAAAGGGACAATCTTCGTTTTCAGCTGATCCGCCAGAACGGCCCAAGGAGTATCAGCTTCGAGACCGTCCTTCATTCTTGCAATAGGAAGGAGTTGGATGTGACGGTGAGGTTGGCTGGCGCCTGAGTGATCACCGCAGTTGAAGAAGGCAAAGAGGCCATCTCCGCCGCCAAATTCGCCGTCACGATTGCCTTGTTCTGTCTCAGTTCTCCTGGCCGCGTCATATGCCTCAATGCATGCTAGAGTTGCTTCCAGATCAGATTCTTCAAGAATGTGAGTTTGAGGCTTGAACTCTGTTGTAGCAAGAATGAAGTGCTCAGGAACAACAGCGAACTTGTTCAGGACGAGGTAGTGATAGGTAGCAAGGTCTGTAATCTTGAGAGCGGGTAGGGGGTTCTCAAAAGGGTCGAAGGGCTTCTGAGGCTTGGTGAGATCTTTTGGTGGGGGTTTGGGCTTGTTGGCTAAAGAGGGAGAGAAGCGCAGTTGAAACTGGGTTATATATTAGCATTGATGTACTGGACTGATAGGGTTCTCGCCAGTTGGGTGATAAAGACCAAGAAGGCACATACTGGGATAGAATCAACGTTGAGGATAGTGACTTGGGTCGGGAAATAGTGCAGATCACCCTCAGATCGAGCTTTGGTAAAAGTCGACTTGACGAGCTCTGGAAGGTTGGAAGGGGCTTTTATACGAGGCATAGTTGTGATTGTTGTTTGGTTGATGGGATTGTCGATTTCAAAGAAATATCAACAGGATGAGTCGTTAAATCTTAGTCACAAAACTTGGAACTGGATGTCTTACTTGGTCAGATCCATCTGACGGGGGGATCCCGAGCTCAGGGTCCGTTCTGGTTGGTCGAAAGCCTGCCCCTCCCCTGTTTTTGGTTTGTGGTCCCGTAATTCCCCAAACTCCCTGTGCCTACCCGTTCACCATTCCTCATCATCTTCCCCAAACCACGAAGTCAGTTTTCAACCTTCTCTGATTGTCACGAAAACTTGGCAACATATGCAAACCTACATTCATTCTTCATTCCCGTTGTCATATTTCTCATAACTTCAAAATCGCGTTGGTAACTGCGGAGTTCCATTTGCTCGGTGATGATACCACACACTTCCTTTTTTCCTTATCACACGAATTTCTGAAAGACCAGGCACTGGCCTAGTCACATTCTATCATCCTTTACCATGGTAATCTATATCTAGGGTCATCAGGAAATGAGATGCGCGCGATCTGGCGGCAGACCCCTCCCC
>JABCJY010000077.1:0-11598 GCA_013184415.1 Fusarium concolor
TTATATCTCTAAATGATTTCATCTAGGACTTTAAACTCTAAATCTAGGACTTTCAGACTGTTAGTCTGAATCCTGAAGGGAAGGGGGATCCCCTGATTTTCCAACAGTACGTGCGCGGTACGAAAAGTTCGTCGCGAGGCGCATTTTCTGCACAACGCCATGCTTGCGAATTTATAGGGTAAATTGATACCTCTAGCTGGCGATGGAGAAGATTCGGAGTCTTTGGTGTCCTTAGTGAGATACCATATAAAATGGTGGACACGCTTGCCCTTCTCAGTAGGGGTTTCAGTATCTTTAGGTGAATCCATACTCGCAGAATGGTATGCAGGTTGAGTGAGTAGAAAAGTAAGACAGGGCACGAGAGGTGAAAAAGACTACCGGAGAGGATGGGGGAGTGTCTTTCAGGAGGCATGAGGGTGGGATTTAATCCTGTAACAAACAAATAACCCTAGCAGCAAGGGTTGATCAGGTTTCCTCACCTCCCCAGCTAATGTCTTGTCTTCCAATCACATCCACTCGAGGCGGTCCACGAATAGTAGGGTTTGGAAGCCAGTCCGTTACTGTATAGCCAATAGCAGCTCTTGTTTTTGAGACGATCCCCTCATGCAAAGCTGGCCCCCTCTCAAAGTTAGCTTCTCCCATGCTTCCAATGTTTATTCTCTGGTCCAACAACCATTAATGGCCCCTTATTTCTCCTCACCAGGTACAAATGCCACCTGGCCCCGGGACCAAGACGTTACCTGTCCGGGCTATCCACTTTAGCTTCGACGTTACTTGTCTCTACTACTCAGTTCTCAGCTTTTGTCGCCATCTGACATGGGCTTTTTTTTCTTACCTCTCTTTGCCGCTAGTGAATTGAGCTCATACCATAACTACGACAACAACAACTACCACTACAACAACTGCTACAACAGTAATGGGTAGTGTCTTCCTCAACTTCTACCATGCGGGCCATCCTCCCCAAAAGAATGGAGTATCAACCTTTGATGATTTTACATCAGATATCTCTCCTGCCTGTACTGTCGCGCCCAGACATGACTTATATAAACCAAGGTCACACGGCAATGAACACATACGGTACCCTACCACAAGTGCGGTGGGAGCAGTGGTGTTTCGTTGATCATACTATCTTTCCCAAATCCTCCGAGATGGCTGGTTCCAATGTTTACGCGCCAGAAGAGCCCCAATTCAACAACGACAGCAGCAACTACTACTACACGTACAAACCAGAATATTCAACGCAATGGGCCTCATCTGCTACCTCCATGCAAGGGTATCCCGTTCCGTCCCCAGCTACCGAGTCTACCTGTTCAGAGATGTCGACCGGCGGCTCAGAAAGCCGGCGCGGCTCTTCATCGACTCAATCTGACAAGCGCAAGCAAAACACAAACCGGCCTGCTGCTACCAAGTCTACAAGGCGTGGTTCCACCAAGAAGGAGGAGGCGGGGACGGTAGGAAACCAAAGGCTCGTGCCAAGGCCCAACCCGCTCCTGAGCCTATGAGCACCCTTCCCCCAAAGTGAAGGCATGGATGACTACAATATGTGAATCCAGCAAAGGAACAGGATCGCCTCATATCACCCATCCTCATGACCAAGAATAGACACTCGCAGACACGAAGGACAGGAAACCACTCAGGATCTTTCAGGCTAACGTCGGCAAGATCCCTCTGGTCCACGACTGCGCCCTGGCGCTAGCTGACTCCGAACGATACGATAATATCCTTCTGCAGGAGCCATGGACAACCTTCACAAGCACTCGTTGTCTCACCAAAACCCACCCGGCATATGACACATTCACACCTATCGCAACGTGGGACAGGAACGACACTTGGCCTATAGTCATGACATATGTCCGACGAGACCTAAGGCTTCTGGCAGATCAGATTCGGCCCTTTCAGACTCGAGATACGCTTTGACTTACAATCAACGGCATGAATATAGTCAACTTCTATTGCCAGAATGGCAAGAAGGAGGCCCTGGATATACTGCTATGATGGGCTGTTCCGGAATGCTGCCTCGTTGCTGGTGACTTTAATGCCAGACATCATAGCTGGCAGACGGGCCACGCCACCAACCGCGGCCAAGAAATTGCAGACTGGGCATCAGGAAATGGCCTCTACATACTGAACAGTCTAGTCATACCAATAACTCCGCATGGACATACTATTGGCCTTGCCTTTACGAATATCCCTCTCGCTGAGGCCTCTGTCGAGGACCACCTTGCGACAAGCTCCGACCACTTCACACACAGCTTGGACCTCCCTGACACCAGGCCAGCCCCGATGCAACCTGATCGGATCCATGTAACGACAAATGATGAGCTCAAACGATGTGTCGAAATCGTAGAGCTTGGACATAGAAATCCCCCTCGCGGATTCGCCCACCAGCGGAGTTGGACGAGCTTGCCTCTGCACTCGGGAACCTCCTAACATCGGCAGCGAAGGCAGCCAGCTGGCCTACACGGAAGGGGATACGTTCTTCTCCCTGGTGGACGGAAGAATGTGCCGGCGCCGCGGCTGCGTTCCGTGCAATCAGAAGACTCTACCCTCTCGACTTCAACCAAGAGGTTCGGATGGTCAAACAGGACTTCCACCGCGTGATTCGACGAGCCAAGAGACTACCGGCAAAATCTCATCGACAGTTTGTCCGACAGCAGTGCTGTCCTTAAAGCCGTTCGGTGGTAGAATTGAATCGGAGTTTTGACGAATATAGGCCCTGATATTCTTAGAAGGCACCCCAGCATTTGCAAGGCTAGCAACCGTAGACTTCTCCTTACTAGATAGTTTCCGATGTGCTGGATAAGCAGATGGATCCAGGCTTGGCTCGTGGTTATGTAAGGCAAATCGTCTGTCCGGGCGATGCCTTAAGGACCAAGTAGTCTTATCCAGTGATTCCTTGGCGATAATAGAAAACGGACAGTCTGTTCCTGGGGTAGCAGTCTTGCGCTGGCCATCCCTTGAGGCACTAGGAGGACGGCACCATCTATCACATGCGAATGTGACCAACTGCCTCCCGCTAGTTGAGTGCGAAGATCTCCCAGTTGTGAACTCGTATCCTCTGGGTGCCGCCCATGCATTGATAGCCCTAGCCCCGCTCGGGACCCTTTCCAACTAGGTCAAGCTCGTAGCTTCGTAATCGCTGCTCATACTTGGGGTTGCTCAGGAATTTTGGCACCAAGTCCTGTTTCTGTTATCGTCTGGTCGGAGATCTCGAGAGCGGCCATTTTGGGATTGCGAGGTGGGTATTAAACCAAACTTACACTAGCCATCAATTTGAAGACAGCATTTTCGGCATCTTCAAATAGAGATACAACTTCTTGAAGAGTGTCGATCATGGTAGTGTCCTGACTCACAGCCTTGGTCATCCGGGTGGTAAGGCAGTTCCGCAGCTGGTGGTCAATATTGAGCTCGGAAGGCGAGCCGGCAGCAAGGAAAGCATTATAAATTCTATACGCCTGAGCTATACTCTCACTCATAACGTCCATTGCGGCGATGTTGGGCTCCTCATGGGCAGCGCCCGTGCCCACCTTACAATTTCGTATGAACTCATCCACTTCTTGGTAGAAGGACAGATTTTCCTCGCAATATGTGTCTCGGCAGTGCTCGCGGAAGAGAAGTCGCACAGAAGGATCTTTCAGGATCTTGTCGAGTCGTTGCGTATTGGAATCCTTGAAGATGCCGTTCCGCTGGAAACCAGCACTGCCCCCCCTCTCTGAAGACCGTGTTGGTGGCCTTGAGCCATTAATGAGATCCTTAGCTTGCTGCGTTAATTGGTAGGTAGCACGCTTGCTGGGCTGGAAGATATTGTCCCCGGGGTTGGGATTCTGGAAAGTATATGTCCCGTCCTCGGCAATACACTCTATTATATTATAAGCCACGAAAAGAGTGGCAACCGCAACGGCTTCACGCTCTTCCATGATGGTCGAATAGTTCATTAACCAGTCGGTTATAGCCTTGCCGGTGAAGGTATCGCGGTGGGTCTTCCCGTTAACCTTAAGCTCAGCAATAATCTTGACCTTGGTGATATTATCCCTGTATTCGTGCATCGAGCTTGAATCAGCAGCGGTCACACCCGACATAGCATCGCAGCTATCGGCACCGACGAGCCGGCGAAAGATGATCTCAATGGTGCCCCGGTCATAGTGAAGTTTGTCAGTTTGCGAATCTCGTTCAAGGAGAACAAGCCGCGTCGCTCTGAGATGAGCAAGTTCTGTAACCTGCTTCTGCTGAATGCCATTTCTCGCGCAGAAACGGTTCAATACAGTGATTCCCTTTGGTGTTAATTGCCAAACGGATCCCGTCATGGTATACACCTGCTGGTGTTTACCATCCGCCGATTCAATAAGCCGGGCTTCAACAAAGCGTTGGCAGATAGAGCGGGCCACATCCTTGACCATTGAGAATGTGGTAGAAGTGGTCGTGGTGATAATGCGAGAGGGATCCTTAGGGTCGGGTAGGTGGTTGGATTGGGAGAATTTGAGACACATCAGGTTGTTGATAGCTTCTTCGGAGAGGAAGGTGTACTCGACCTTGATGAACCGGACGCGGTGGGCCGAGAGGGGAAGCAGACTGACGATGAGGGTAGAGAAGATATCCTTAAAGTCCTGTTGGGTGACCGAGTCAGCCAATGGCCAATATCATAGCGAGGAATGAGGTTCCGAGAAGCGTCATGGCAGTGGCGGCCATCCTTATGCTTCGCCGCAGTATGAGAGACAGGCGTGTCAAAAGAGTAGAGAGCCATCGTACATACCTTGCTGAACGGTCGGCTATCGTCCGCCATGCGTAGCAAGCGCGACGATGTCTGATGCATCTTGATTGCGCAGGGAGAGTTGATAGGAGGTGGATGATTTGCCGGCACTGCTTGGAAGAACGAGCTTGCTTTGCTGTATGAGTTGCGCTAGACGGAAGCGACTGGCTTAGTCTATTGCTCGAACAATGGTGCTTTCCATGATCTAGGGCTCCGACGAGGTTCCAGAGCTGGTGAGCAGCACCGTTGAACTGGCGAAGTCGTATAGCCGTAGGCTCCGAGATGGGCAGTAATGGCCTTTTGGATACGATCGAGGGAGGCCGTAACCAAAGCGGGAATGCCGCTCGACGAACAATAGCTGAGTATAAAGACAGCAACGGTATGACGATGACCGTAAGGACATCTAATAAGGTAGGCGGGATTGGGCAGAGCGGCACCGTCGGCTGAAGGAGGGAGTAGTACAGGATTGTGCTAGTGACGGCTACAGGATGGGTTAGATGAGAGATGCAGCTACATCTTTTAAGAGAAAACCCTCTGCAACTAGCCTCATTGCTTGTAGGTAGGGTCTTGCGCGACCCTAACACCTTGACCCCCGCCTCATCTTATCGAGCATAGGGCTAGTAGCAAGGTTAGGCATCATACCTCTGGAGCTACGCGGTCGCCACAAGAGACCTCGCATTGCCACTCTACAAGCTGGCGGGTGCCCACTCATGCCCACCGGCTCCACAAACGATGAATGTAGGTAAACACTGTCGAAACGCTGCTTTGAAACAGTGGCAAACAGTAGATACTCTTCGTGGTTATGTTTGGAATCATGATCAGATTTAAAGTTTGGCAAGCTTGGTACAATTTGTCTCGGTGTTGCCATATCTGATGCTATGCCTGCTTCCCCAATACCTCATCGTGACATGTTTATATCCACTTATTTTGGTCCCTAACTCTATGCTCTGTCATGGCTTGTCACTGATTTGTCTATTCTGACATTAAATCATGGGAATGATTGGATACCATACTTCGCGATTTTATTCTGTATGAGCCTGAACCAGTCGCGAATCATAGTTGGATCTTCGCATTTGGCCCTCTGATAGTCATATCTCCGCTGAAAATGCATCTTGAGGTCTAGTTGCCGCTTAACGAAATTGATAGCCCAACGCTTGCCAACTGGTGACGCGTCGCGGTTAGCAAGTAGTCGATTCGCCATTTCTTCAACACCACGCAGTCGGGGAGGAAATCCTCACGAATCTAGGTTAAGAATTTGCTGAACTATCCCTTTAGTCGGCATAGCCCTTCAGCAGGTATCTCGCCCCACTTGACCCCACGTACAGTATGGTTATGTTATGTATATTTTTGCACGTACAGTATGGCTG
This sequence comes from Fusarium concolor, assembly GCA_013184415.1. Lineage (NCBI taxonomy): Eukaryota > Fungi > Ascomycota > Sordariomycetes > Hypocreales > Nectriaceae > Fusarium > Fusarium concolor. The sequence goes on from JABCJY010000077.1 coordinate 6,115, forward strand.
CAAGAGCTTGCCCCAGTATAGGGTTAGAAGACTTGTCACCCTCCTGTAATAGCTCGACTTTTATCGCAGGTAGATAAGTTCACAGATTAGTGACTACAGGGCTTATCTATACACATTTGATGCGTACTGCCTGATTAGCATATTTTGATTGGTTAGACTCCCCTGTTGTGACCGCTCTGAAGGGCTATGCCGACTAAAGGGATAGCGATGCGGAGCTTCCAGCGGGTACCGGCATCAGGCGCGATTGCTATGATCTGTTGGTTGCTATAACAGCCTGGGGGTGACTTTGGCGCGGCATCGGCTATGGTCGGGTGTGATATGATCATGAAAGTCTAGACCGACACCTTCAGGGCTACTCCTCCCCCTCTTACGTGGTACTGTCTGTCATAAAGTTCAGATTGGAACACCCCCGCCTTGCCAGATGAGGTCCCCATCGATGACCTTGTTTGCGTCTTCCGGAATAGAAAACGCTAATTTTGTAAGTAAGGGCTTCGTGAGCCAGGCTATATGCGTGATCTCCAGGGCGGGTATGAAAGATTCCTTATCCTGCAAGATTCCATCCCCGACGGACTCAAAGTTGTCTTTTTGCCTTGAGCCGGTAACATGCCGTTCACTAAGACGCCATAGGTCGGGAAGTGCACTGTGGTATTTTACATCCTGTTATTCCTTATATCATTGTGCAGAGACGTCAATAGATCCTCTGTAAGTCTGAGCTACCTTTGTATTCTAGCCTAAGCCAAGTTACTTATTTTGATCCCATGAACTGTCTTATTGGAATTTGAATATCCTAATCAAAAGCTTTTCATATGACCTATATTTGATAATCTTTCGCCATTGTGATCGGTTTGCTCCAGTGTTTCGGCTGCCACGTCCGTTGTTCGTTTTCTCTCCCGCACAGCACTCGCAGGCATCATGAATCGCGGGTCGAAAAGTTCTGCCTACGCCGCTTTTTCGTAGCTAAGTTGGTATGAAGTACGACTACCCTGCCGGTAATGATGTTGAGTGCTCGACGATTGCCGCACTGCTTCCCGCCGGCTTTGTTCATACCAGGTGCTTAATGATCTACCATGGTATGTCAAATCGCTATCGTCAACCTTGACGATTACAACGTAGTGGTAAGAGCTCGGGTTCGTGGGTGGCATGCTGGATATGTCATCCTATTGGCTTGTGTTGTGCCCTTTGTGATGAAGCGAGCTAGTTAAGGCAATTGTAATGATAAGATCAAATGAAGGCATATGCCGGAATATAAAGACGTGGTTTGAGATATAGGTATGTAAATCAAATTTATATACTTATTATGTGAAGCATATGATGCTATGAGTGCAAGAATTTTATGATATGTGTTTGTGTGTGAATATGCTTATGCTCCTATCCAGAGACCAGCCCATACGAAGTAGAATATGTAGTCGCAAGACGCTCCCAATTCGACGGTAAGGTTCGTCACGCCATGCAAACTATTGAGGAAAAAAAAGGTTTGTGGAACTAAGCATCACTATACTAACTTTGAGCTCGGTATCAGGGGCATAAGATTCTGGCCAGAGCGCTCGGAAAAAGTGATCCATCACACCACTTTAGAGCTCAAGGGGCCTTGGTGTCTGAGGGAAAGCTCCGACTTTTGGCGCCTCATTAGAGGTCAGAGACCGTCTTTTTAAGGTTATAGTCACCCCTCCCCCTCAAAAGAAACTCGTTCAGCAAATGTGAAGAGGCTCTGTTGACCGTCACATCCATATGATTCGAATGACGTCGCGTCTGCTCCCATCTTGTCATCTTGAGTCGATTGTACACAATCTTTCGGGTCACACCTCTCAGTTACACCTATCTCGTGTCGGATGCGTGAGGTTTTAGTTGAGCGATTTATCATTTCTTGAGATAGTCTACTTGTCGGCGCTCAAAACCGAGTTGCATTCAAAGTTGCCCGAGTCATCAAGTCATACAGTAGTGTACACACGCAGCTTCCTCTTTGCAATTATGCTCTTTTTGTTCAGCTAATTGTGGGGACTCCCAGGTACAGAAAGGCACTTTGTGAGCAGATGTAATGTCCATTTTTGGCTGTAAAATTCACCTGCAAGCAATTTTTTTGCCCCACAATACGCGTACCTCTCAAGTACTGCGAGCCAGTGCACTAGTCCTAGGATGGAATGGCCCGCGACAGTGCGGATAAACCTATCGCTACCTTTTGCTTGATGCTCAGATAGTGTCTAAAAAGCCCAACAGGGGGAGACACAGTAGGTACTGTATCGCTCAATGTACTGTGTAGAGTAGGTTTTTTTTCAGATAGCGAGTGTGTTGTGAAAGAGGAAGCTGCCAGTGCTCCCATCGACTGCTCCAGTCGGGTCACTACAGGGATATCTAACCAATGAAGTTACACAACATGAATGGTACATTATTTCCCACCTAAATTAACCTATGATAGAAGTCCCAACAATATTTTGAGTTACAAATCGCGACATCACACTGCTTACATCCCCCGCCTTTGATTGATGCCTCCGCTTATTGCTGGTGACCGGCCATTCTCATGCTCCCGGCAGCTGTTATCCTCCCTGATGAAGATTTGGTCGTCATATGCATTGAGGGCCTCGGCAGGTATGGATTGAGAGCCCATTGATAACTTTAGAATGATTTGTATGATGTTTTTGGTGGGAATAATTGATGATGCATCATCAGGTTCCCCGCATGTACCTATCATGTGACAGAAGTGATGTAAGGCGGAATACCTTCTGGAGCCTTAACACAATCGAGGGGATATGATCTGAAATGGGGTCGTTTGCGAACTTTGTAAACGGCATCACGTCATTCACGGCCGAGCGAAGGGTTCGATGTTTTTGGATGAAAGAGAAAACCGACTATAGATCATGGCCTTTACAGGACCTTTCATGGAAGATAAGTCGTTTCAGCCGATTGCCTTTATCGATTATCATGGATTTCAGGAAGAGCAATATCAAGCGGGCACACGTTGGCATGACATGGCGGCATATCAAGTTCCAGAGAACTGCATCGCTCTCTCTGCTGACTCCTTCTCAACGAACTCATCCACCCCTCAAGAACTATCATTCTCAAAGCAGGATCCTGATAGCTACTTTCACCACGGAGTCGTCGACACTTTGTCCAAGTTGGGCTTCGGTTTTGTGCCGCCGGCACCTACATACCCTGGAATTCAGCAGGCCATCAAAAGCCATGTTCCAATACCACCGGCTCCTCCAATTCAGGATAAGATGAATAATCCTACGCGCGACTGTCACACCGATCAAAACCTCCAAGATCCTGGCATTCTGTCAAAGTCTTATAGTTATCAGCCGACACAGAAACCGTCCAAAGGACAGGATCATGAACGCAAGCCAAAAATTCTGCAGCAGGACCGTTGCAAGAAGTCTCGAGAAAAGAGGAAAAGTTCGGACAACGTCACGAAAGAATCATATCTCAAGCACTTAGAACGGAATCGACTTGCTGCCACAAAGTGCCGTCATCGCAAGCGGGATGAGGCGCTCGCTTTGGCTTCACGAGAGGAACGGCTGGCCGACCAACATCGAAAACTTTCCTCTCACTTCAACGATTTGAAGGAGGAGCTCTATCAATTGAAGACCGAAGTCTTGCCACATGGCGACTGCGAATGTGCTCCTATTCAACAATATATTGCAAACGAGGCACAAAGAGCTGTGGGTGACTTGACTTGCCACAGCTTTCGGATCGTGGAACATAGCATAAACACCATAAGCCCATGTCAGAATAATAATGGCAGCTATGGTGATACACCAGAGGGCATTGCAGAGTCCTTCCGGAACATTCCACCTCAACGTCCTACTGAGCTGTTTGCAGAGGGTCGTATTGGAGACAAAATAATGCACGAACTGCTACAATCTTTTATGTGACATTTGTCTAGGGCAATTGAGTCTATGGAATTGCATTCAACTTGGACGTCAAAAGTACAGAGGAATGATTGTGATCATGGCGTAACATGCATGTAGACTGGTAGTCTTATTATTAATCCATCCATCCTTGAATCAATGATGTCCTTTTCCTTTCTGCGTGAATAGTAAGACTTGTTGGCTTTACAGGTGACGACCAAGTGTGGCCACTCTGTTTGTTTTTTCCTCTTTGTGCGGTCTTTTGGTTATGTGTCTGGCAATACCGTCCATCATACCTTGCACCTTGTCACCCTTTTACTAACAGTCGATAGTATGCACGAAGGATCATGGTGGAAGCGGAGCCTAGATTGCGAAGGTTAAGAGGGTGCTGTAACGACGAGCTTACGAGACTTCCCTTCCGTGCTTGTAACCTACAAGCAGATTGATTCCATGAGCTTAGATGTTGATTAAACAAGCCTGAGCCAACGGTAACGCTGTAGATGCTGGAGCGGAACTGGGACTAGCGATGCAGGTCGCGGGGTCAATAGACTGAGATTGGTACACCAGCCACATGCCATGGCAGTTGGTCAGTCTCGATAATAGACTTTTGAAGGCATCTCCTCGGCGCAGACAACGAATCAGAATTGAGATCGATATTTAGTTGTGGCAAAGATAGGGATGGAAATGCGGAGACTGCCCTTTGATCCCCAGCGACCCGCACCAAATTCTCAGAATCCTTACGTTGATTAAGGGGGACCTTCTCGAAGGACGAATTCTTCAAATGACAGTACTGTAAACTGTGGTTAAGCTCCTTGACTAATATATGTTTGTGCGTTGATCCGTAAATGCAACATGATACGGCACTGGGGGATTAAACACGTCACCAAAGGCAGCGTGTAGCCAATAATGTTCATCAGGGATCACTCCAAATCGTCAAAGCGCACTCAAACCCCCCGACGACTAAACCCTGATGTCAATAGCAGACAGGCCCAGAACTCCTTGAGTTACTTCGTAATTACCTAGGTAATAATCCCCGCATCCCCGACAAGTTAAGCGAGCCATGGAAATAGTAACTTAGGTCAAGCCCTCTTGACTGGATGTAGATGCTACTGTCTTCTCTTACCCCTCCCTTTAGCATTGAGGCAGGGTTTGAGGGGTTTACAGTGTCAACCGAAGTTCCATGCATCTTACATGTGAGGAATAACAACATCTTGGTGCTCCGGTGTCGGCGCAAAGTATCGTCTGCAACTTGAAGTATTCCGACCAGTCCAGGCCGGTCGATCTATCCAAGTCGTTGGCACGAGGGATATATCTGCAACTGTATGAATGGCAAGCTGAATGAGTCCAAACCGTGCTCATCGAGATCCAGCTCCTGCTGTGACACCATCCTGTCTTTGCCACTTTGCCACGGCTTCTAGACTGCTACTACGGCTAATCTCGAGTCACTTCTGATGGTGGGTTGAGTGTTTACTGTTAACATACTCTGGCTCAGCCCGGGTGGCGGGGGGCGAGCGACGTGCTCCCGTTATGTATATATTACTAAAACACCGGCCAACTTTGGCATCTACAGGTAAGTCACGGGACCGGGATCCGGCCACCCCGGGAAGCTGCCACCCCGCTTTTGGCCTCAACACCATAACCT